>CAUYQG010038133.1:0-10817 GCA_963574415.1 Tarsius wallacei | reverse complement strand
TTTTACAATTCATTTTACCACATGTGCTGACAAGAACAGCAGAGCTCCTCAGAGCTCCTCTAACTACAAACAGGGCAAAACAGAAGCTCAAAACATCTAAATTAAATATACATATCATGGTGAGGTACTTTTTTTTCTTCTCTAGGCTGTTTTTTATTGACAAAGGACACATTACTAAAATTTGTGCAAGGGATTAAGAAGAAATTTGTTTTTATATTTTCCAGAGGTAGACAATTACCATCTTCCTATCCAAAATTGTGTTGAGCAAACATCATCTCAGTGGTGATGTCTATTGCCTTAAAAACTCAGAAATTTGTAGAGTTTCAAGATGGACTTTTTTTTTTTTTTTTACTGCTCAAACATTTAAACCCACAAAACCCTCTCAGCGAAGGGATAGTGATAAGGACAACAGTGTTATGTGACAATATCAGATCTAGAGATGTTGCCTTAGACAAGTTCCCAGACTTGGAGTCTCACTTCCTTCACCTCCTAAGCATTCAGCATTAACAGGAACAGTCCTTACTTTTCTACCACACCAAAGTTTTTGTAAGAATCAGCAGAAAGCACCCAGCTGTGAGACAGCTTGGAAAATCATGAAACCCTTAGATTGGAGGAAGAGAAACTCTCAGCCCTCTGTTTTTTAGCCTTTCTTGTTAGTTGTGTAACTTTTTGGCAAGTTCCTTCTCTGAGTTGCTGATTCTTTATCTGTGAAATGGACATAAAAGATAAAGTGATATAGTATATGACAGAACATCAATAAAGTTAATGTTTATCATGTTATCAGTTTTCCATTCTCCATAACAAATGATCGTATGTATATGGGGCTTAAAACAACACACGTTTATTATCTTATGGTTTCCAAGGGGCATTATTCAGGCATGGCCTAGAAAGGTCCTCTGCTCATAATCTCTCTCCCAAGGCTACCATCATGGTGTTGGGTGGTCCACATTCCCCTCTGGAGTTCAGTATCCCATCCCAAGTTCATGAGGTTGTTGGGGATAGAGTCTCTGCATCACAGGCTGAAGGAGGTAAAAACAAGAAGCACCAGCAGGCTGCTCCTCCAGCAATGAAACCACAGCCCCAGACAGGGAGTGGTGGGAGATGGAGTCCATCTTCTTGGCTGCACAGAGTAGAGTTTCTGTAACACGGAGCTGGGATGGGTCAGTGAATCAGCCCAGGGCTCATCAAATGTCACAGACTTACTCTGTTCTCACTGAGATGTAGCAAATTTTCTTGAATGACTACTTCTTCATTTCTGTGTGCCCTTAGGAGAATTTCCAAGACAGTCATAATGCTTTCTTCAGTTTAATAAGATTTTAGACAGGCTTATTCCTGCCTCTAGGCCCCCTGACTTCCCTTTTCTTGGAGTATTTACTTTAGAAAGCTTGTAATTGTGAATTTTTTCTCTGACCTTTTGAGATATAAATATCTTATAAGGCCTTTTGCCAGGACCGTCCTTCCTAAGATCCTGAGAACCATCTCATTTGCAATGTAATCATCAAGGAAGACAGTGACCCTATCTCACCTCTGCTAGAAGATGGGAGGTTAACTTTAGTGAACACCTTGCTCCGAGTTGTTAGACTACATTTCATTACCATAATGTGAAAATGTTCATTTTTTATTATTTGTATTTTTTTATTTCAATAGCTCTAGAGGTGTTTTTAAAATTTGAGTAAAATCAATGCACATACACAGATGGCCCATGATCCCCGTCTTACTCCAGCATGCAAAATCCTTCCTGTCCTTTATATCCTTGAAGTTTAGCTCAGACTAAGTTCTGACCCTTCTCCCTTATTGCAATAGTTCTGAATAAAGTCTTGATGGCCTATTTAATTTGGTCTGGAGCAGTTTTTGTTTGATACTTTGAAAGATTATTTTCTTTATAATTTTTACCAGATAAACTGTTGAGCTGTGGATCAAGTCCACTGAGATCCTTTACTCATCATTCCAGAAGTCACCATTCCTGGGACGTGGGCGTGATGTTTCATGCTTGACAGAGGCAGTCCCTGGGGTTGATTATCTCCCTCTCTATCCTCAGTGCCTATCAGACAGTAGGTTCATAGTACATAGTGAATGATTGACTAATAATGAACACTTATAAAACCACATGATCCAGACTGTGCTGGGTTCTAGAGCAAAAGAAACAGAGCTTACAGCAGGTTGGGTCAGGTCAGGGCTTGAAAGAAATTTAGCTTTTGCTGTGAAAGCAATGGAGAGCCATTGAGGGTTTTTTTTGTTTTGTTTTGCTTTGTTTTTTAATAGGAAGTGATATATTCCATTTATATCTTTAAAAGATAAATCCGTGAAACCAGCTTTTTTATAAATGCAAAGACTGATTTTTCCCTCTTTGATGTCCTGAGCCCAAGATCCATTTCCAATTACGTTGACTCATCTCTAATTACCATCCTCTATACAAGAAAAGAGGCCACCTTGGGCCAGTGGAGTGGGCTGCCTTGAGGGTGAGGTGGGAAAGGGCATGAAAAAGAAAACATGGCCAAAAGCCTTTTCCATTTCACTTATTGGAAAATATATTAATGGGAGGATTGAAGATGATATAAAGCCAAAAAGCAAATATTAACGCTCAACCTACAAGCCCAGGACTTAATGAGAATGAGTCTAACAACTGATCACACATTAAAAGGCATTAGAGAAGCCTAGTGATTAAAATATGAAGAAAAGCCTTCTGTTTTTTGAGCTAGACATAAGTATTTTTTATTTGCTTGTTTTTGATTTTTAAGAAATGGGTAGAGGAAAGAAGATTTGGGACAAAAGCAACTCCAGCCCCGATGGAAAAGAAAGTAACTCCAGGCTTAGAAACTTCAATAAACTCCACATATTATATAAAAGGATACAGGTAGTGGTGCCACCATGGCTGGGGTCAAGTCTCCTAGGCCAAGCCACAAGTGTACTGTGTGTCCTGGAGCAATTGAGCTGCCCCTTCTGAGCCTCAGTGTTCTCACTGGTAAAATAAAGTGAATGAACTGATTATTTTAAGGAAGCTTTCCAGCTCTAAAAATGCCGATGCCTCTGCGTTATATGGAAAGAAGAAATTAACATCGACATGGCCCAAAGAACCAAATCCTGGGAGAACCTTAGTCAATTCTTTGTATCTTTGGAAACCCTAAGCGGCAGAATATTTGCTCCATGATCCTGCCATTTCTCTCTACTTCCCACCTGACCAATGCCAATGTCTTTACTAGTCTCTTTGGAATAAGCTTATTCATTTAAAATAAAAGCAAATAAATAAGAACAACTCAAAACTAAAAAGATAGACATTATGCTTAGCAGTATAGTATAGTGTACATTTCTCTAAGAGCAAAGATTTCCTGAAGTCAAATGCTGCTCTCCTGGTTTTTCTCTCAAGTAACTGTGCATTGGCAAATTACTCTCCAAGTTTCCATTTCTGTATCAATAAAATGAAAATAATGTTCATACATATTTCCTGGGGTTTGAGGACTATATGGCATGATGTCTGTGTTCAGTTAAAAAAGAAATAGACTTTGAGAGCAAGAAGTAAGTATTGATAGAAAGTTTTACTGCCAGCAGGGAGCCCCATTCAATGCAGAAATCAAAGTTCTGGGGGTGCCAGGTCGGTGGGAAGAAGTAGAGTATGTCCTTTTTTCTAATCAAAGAAAAAAAAATTAAAGGATGCTGGCCATGTACGGTGGCTCATGCCTGTAATCCCAGCATTTTAGGAGGCCGAGGTGGGAGGATTGCTTAAGCCCAGGAGTTCGAGACCAGCCTGGGCAACATAGTGAGTCTTCATCTCTACCAAAAATTCAAAAATTATCCAAGCGAGGTGGTGGGTGCCTGTAGTCCCAGCTATTTTAGAGGCTGAGGCAGGAGAATCACCTGGGCCCAGGAGATCGAGGCTGCAATGAGCTGTAATTGTGCCACTGCACTCCAGCCTGCACTACAGAGTGAGACCCTCACTCAAAAATAAAAAAATAAATGCATAGATACATAAATAAATAAAGTTAAATTGAAGGTTGCTACACACTGTCTTTGTCCCAATATCGTTAAGCAAAAATCTCTTAGCACTGCTGTTTATCTAGCCATGTCTGATTGGTTGGCAGATGCTAGACCAGCAATTGTATATACTGAACTCCCTGCCGGGGATTATGGATTCCAACTGCCTGTGCTTGGTAAGAAGAGATGGGTTAATGGTTCTAAGTCAGATTGTCACCACTGTGAGCAAGCTATATCACAGGCAAGGTGCTAGGTAGAGTTGCTGGCACATAACAATATTAGTTAGTATAGTCAATATCACCTAAAATATACATACAAAAATATTAGACATATATTAGAAATATGCCAAGTATCCTGGCAATCTACCTCCTACAGTGGCTGGATTCAGTATGCTCTCATGTGGACATCTTTACTGACCCAGCAGCCATCAGACTGATGCCATTCACCACGTCTTTAAGCCTTCGGCATGTATTTGTGGTGACAGAGTTTTATTGCATATTAAGCAGTTTTATAATGCAGCCTCTGTTCTATACAAATGTATTGCCCTGATAAGTTTAGCCCAAAGCTGCCCCCTTGCACATTTTGGGTTGGACTGAGAGGTTTCTCTGGACTGTTTCACATGGTGAATTGTAACCTAGTTGGATATGTAAGCAGACTGTAATCCACTCTTGTGCCAATCAACTATTTTTGGCTAGTTGGAGGCAGTCAACTATTCAATTTGGGTTCAAATATTGAACTGTAATCAATCCAGCTGTTTCTGTACCTCACTTCCGTTTCCTGTTCATCACTTTCTCTTTTTTTTCCGGTCTATAAATCTTCTTCCACCAGGTGTCTGCGCTGGAGTCTCTCTGAGTCTATTCTGTTTCAGAAAGCTGCCCAATTTGCAAATTGTTTTTGCTCAGTTAAACTCTGTTCAATTTAATCAGTCTTAAAGTTTTTGTTTGTTTTGATTTCACAGCCTTTACTATCCAGGCACTCCCCCTATTCCAGTTCAGAATATTATGCTTATAATGCTCTTCCAGTTTTACTTCCAGCTAGTACCCAACCCAAAGCCTCCCCCTTTCCCAGTCATAGGACAGCCCTCATTAACGCCCAGTCACGTATTCCCACACACTTGTGCCTTTGCCTCCATGCAGGCTGTTTCCTCTGACTGTTCCCCCTTCCTCCATCCTCTATATGGAAAATTCTGGATCTACATTCCAGCCAAACCTCACCTTCATTGTGAATCCCCCTCACCTTCCCTTAGAATCACTGATGCTGTACATCTCTGTGTCCCTAGAGCACTTTGCACATTATATCGTCTTGAGTTATCTTTGGGTCTAAGTTCATATCCTTCTACATGAATAAAGAGAAAGTAAGGAGGAAGTGCTAATATTTACAGAATCCCTAAAGAGGCGAGAATGTCAACAATGTTTTACACGTGTAAGGATTTTAGAAACTCATCTGAGTAGGAAATGAAGATTCTTCAGAGTCTTCGGAGTGCCCTTGTAAGGCACAGCAATTTTCTGACTCTACAGATGGTGATTCCAATTCCCCTGGGGTGGAGGATGGGGACAGATAAAGGAGACTACAGTGTGTCACTGTTTTACAACGTGCCACACAAGTATAAATTTAATGCTCTTTCTACCTCAGTGGAAATAGAATAATGCTAGAAATTTTACTTGGCCATTCTTTTGCCAGCTTGACCCAGAGCTATATCTGAGGTTTAGATGAACAGTGTTTTGTTTGGTATTTTAGGGGGAAAAATAAAGGCCCTAAGGGAATACATTTGGGAGATAAATTTGCCTTAATTGTTTATTTTTATGTATGTTTTTTTTCTTTCTTTCTTTATTCTGTCCTTGTTCATGTTCTGGGAACAGCTAGGGATCAGACAATCTTGGCACTCTGCTGAAAATCTCATGGACACATTCTCAGAGGCCCTAGAGAGAAAACAGAAGGACAAGAAGACTGAGGTCACTGGGCTACAAAGTGGGGAGTTAGTGCTCCCTGCTACCTTGTAAAGTACGTAGTGTATACGTTTATTGCTACTATTGTCTAGATGGGAAAAGAGGACACCTAAAAGGGTCAATCCATGTTTCATTCTCTTTTACAGATTCAAATTATCAGTCCCTTGATGAGATACCAATTGATGGTGAGAAACATCAAACTCACAATAAAATAAGCCGGTATCAAAAATATTAGTAGGATCAGCATGGTATGGATTGTGGGAGATAGAGAATACCACAGAGAAGAGAAGAAAAAGTAACTTGAACTCTGGGCAGCAGGGAAAACGTCCTGGAAGAGATATAAAAATAAAAACACCACCTTTCCTCATTTATTATGGTTGTCGTATAACTCCCTCACTAGACTGTTAAGCTTCATTGTGGGGATCTTGTCTGTTTTGGCAACTATTATCCCCAATACTTACAACAGAGCCCTGGACTTTATAGCTTCTCAATAAACATTTGTGAAATGCAAGAATGATGGTTCCCAGCAATCTCCTGAGGGGTCCCCCTTTGCCCCTACAGATAGAGTTATTTAAAATGTAATTAGTGATTGCCGTTTGTCAGAGGGGAACATGGCATCCCTTTCTGAGAAGGCAACTTTCAAGCTGAGAACTCAATAAACAGCCATAATAGGTCGGGGGTGGGACGACATGCTATTCTTACATGAAGTCCTGGCTCGCACACAATTGCACTTCAATCACGGTCTATGGATTGAATTTGAATCAGAATCAACTGAATTGGAATCAATTCATTTGTCATAGCAATCTTAGCTAAAAAATACTAACATGTCACGCTGATCCTTGCTAATTTTAACTTCTTGACTTCCATGTGCCTTCCTTGTTTCCAAAAAATAAGTTATATATTTTCTTTTTCTTGCTCAGATTCAAAGCAAAGACTGAGCTCTCCCAAGCCAAGAAGCACCCGGCTATTTGACAGGCTTTGGGCGCCCTCTGCAGGTCCTGTGAGTCCCTGTCTCTGCCACCTGCATGAGACCCAAGGAAGCATCTCCAGACAGGCTCGATTTCCAGTCCTAGGCTGCTTTGCATGTTTCCCTGGGTGGAGGAGGTGGTTAATGAGAGAGCACTAGAGAGGACCTATGAGCATGGACAGAACCAGTTAAAGACGCCTCATGGAGGCAGCATCCTTAAGAAGAAAGAGCTCGGGTTTAATGATTTGTTAGCTAATATTCACTAAGCACTTACTGTGAGCCAGATACACATTCATTCATTTATTCATCAATTTTTTAAAAATTAAAAACCTACTATGTGCCAGAGCAATGGAATTCAGAAGTGGAAAGCAGGCCACAAAACAAAAACAAATCCCCTGCCTTTCTGGAGTTGGTATACTAGCAAGGAAACACCAACAATCAACAAGATAAAAGTAAAACAACTAGTAAACTGAACAGTGGTAAATGCTGAGGGGAAAATATGAAGCAGGAAGGTGTCTGTGAAGTGTCTCAGCAGGAGTGGGGAGCATGGGATTTGATGTCAGGGAAAGTCTGGTTCAGAAGATGACTTTGGAATAGACGATAGAGAAGGAGCGAGACTTGCAGCTTCTTGGAGGAGGAGCACTGGAAGAGAGAATGGCCATACAAAGGCCCTGAGGCAGTATCATGCCCATGTGTCCAATGACCAGCAAAGAAGCCACTTGTAGGCAGGAGAGGACGAGAAGGAAAGTAGGAGGTATGTAGGGGAGTGCAGCAGATTATGTGGGGGAAGTTACAAGGGGTCAGATGAGGCCAAACAAGCTGTAATGCAAACTCAAGCAAGTTGACCACAATCCCCTCAGCCCCAAGACATGGATAACAACACTGGCTTGCAGAATTAAGAAAATGCCTGGCCCGCTCTCTGACACTTAATAGGTGCCCAATAAATGTTGTTACCGTGCCTATTTGCCCCCGCACTGATCCCTGCATGCCACATTAACTGAGTGACTTAAGGATTTATGAAACAGAAGGCGCGAGACAAATTGTGAAGTTAGTTCAATGTGTTCTCCCTATCTGCCATCCATTCATGCTATGCCTGGGGGCTCTCCTGCCTCCCCATCATGACTTATTATCCCTCCCTGGGGATGTAGTTATGGATATCAGTCACTGGAAAAGTGGTTTAAACTTCACCTCCACTAACATCTTAATGGAAAACTCAACTAGGGAGAGACTGAAGATGGAATGCTGACTTTTCCAGTTGCTGGGAACAGAATCTTGGTCACTCTCTCCTCCTCACCCATCAGACGGGCCTGTCTCACAGAGCTTGGTAAGGACCCAAGAAGAGGATGTGACTTTACCAGGCACTTTATAGTTTATACATCAATTTCATGTCCTACAGTGTCTCAAAATGCTTGGATAAATTTAAAGCTAGATTTAGGTCTTGACTTTGTCAGTTATTCTTTTAGAAGCAGGGGGTTCATTTCTTAAGCTTCCCAGAATCTCAGCTTTTTTCCATCTAAATTGGAGGTAATAATGTCTGCCTTGTTTATGGGGGAGTACTCAAAAAACCTAGAATTATTTTTTGGAGGGTGGGCTCCTTGTAGTACAGGCTTCTTCTGCTAGGTAAGTATTCTAGGACACCTAGCAGCTCTTGTACCAGCAAGAGTTGTGAGAGGTTGCATTCAGCTTCAGTGGTTTATTTTTTTGAGATTCTTTCAGTGTGTTTGCCCATTTCATGATGGGTGATTTATGATGGTACCTGACCACACTACCCTGAGTATTCAGCCGTTTTTGACCAAAACCAGCATGACCCCCATGCCCCACCCTCCCTATTCACCTGATCTCACCCCAAGCAACTTTTTTGTTTGTTTGCTTCCCCGGATGAAAAAAAAGTCTTTAAATGGAAATGTTGTGGCGATGTGGAAGAGGTGAAACAAAAAATGGCAGAAGCACTAAAGGGTATTGAAATTGAGGAGTTCAAAATCTATTATGAGCAGTGAAAAATGTGTCTCAATAGATGTATTGCATCAGACAGAGAGTACTTTGAAGGTGACTGAAGTTTAAACATGTAAGAATAAATACACAATTTGTAATAATTTCAGGGTTTTTTTCTGGGTCCCCCCTTGTATTACACAGACTTGACTGGAACGATGTATGTAAAAGACCTTCACAAAAAAAGCATAGGTTTTAAAATTGGTAAGTATATATGTTTAAACTTTCAAGCTGACACCTTTGCTGTAATTTGCATAATTCTGAATTCCCTGTGTTTAGGAATTCTGCACATCACTGTGACGCAGAACCCTTGGTGCCTTCTAGGAGACATAGGACTATGGTTTCTCATGATTTCACAGTCCAGCATTAGGAATTGAAGACAGCTGCAGGACCTGGTCACCTACTTGTCCCCCTGCAGTCAGAGCTTTCGCTCACTAGTCCCCCCTTGGGAATGACTCAGACACGTGTCCTGGTTAATTCTCTTATACTCCTTCTACTAAAAAGGCCCAATGCTCACTACATTCTCCAGTTTAGATTTTAGAGATGTCCTTAATTGTCTGGCCAATGTTATCCATCCCAGTTCTGCTTGCCCAACATCTATCTGTTTATCACAGGTCACTGGCTAGTCTATGGAAGCTTTGCTCAGTTTTCATCTCTAGTCCTATGAGCTATGGTCAGAGTAGGTAGGGTCAAATGGTATAGACACAATGCCACATGGACTGCAGAGTGGCCCAGGGTCTGCTTTCCCAGAAGTCGTGGGTTGTTTCTACTGGAAACGGGCAGTGGGCACACATTCATCATGACCAGCCTTTTAGTAGAACAGAAAACAGTGGATTGACACTGCGTCTCATTCCACACTGCTTCTGGTCATCTAGGCACACTCAGCAAAGCTTCCATTCAGAGACCAGGGCAAATACCTCCAGGCAATTTTTAGATGAGCAGCTCTGATTGTTAGAAACGCCCATTAATCAGGATGCAGTGAGCATAGGAATGAAGAGCCAGGTCTTCAGTTGACTGAATGACACATCCCATTTCCTAACCCGATCTTCCTGGAGTCCAGTTAGGAGTTCTCTACCGTTATATCAGCCACCCCAAGATACCCTAGGTTATTTCTGTAATATACTCCCCAGAAATAACATCCGTTTACCGTGTGTGCGCTGACCAAATGTAGAATAACTCCTTCAAGCCCTGACTACATTCCTAAGGAGTAACTACTGTGCATTCCATAAACACAAAGTCTTAGCAAAGGAAAGTCAAAGAATTTTATTTTATTTTCATTGTTATTGTTGTTTATCATTTATACACATCACAAGTTACACAAAATGCCAACCCAAAAACAAATTTAGAAAAATAGTAGACTTATATTGGCACTAATGACTCTGTTATTATTCTGATTGCTGTTTTACAGACAATTTGCAAGGATGTACAGGAGACTGTAATTATTGTACATAGATATTGTCACCAGGATATGCGTTAGGGTTCACAGTGGCATCAAGCTATACATTCAGTTTTTTTGTTTTCTTTTATTTTTTCAGAGAAAGAGACCATGACAAAAGACCCTTCCTCTCTTTACTTTCTACAATGTAGGAGGTCACATTTGAAATGAAAAAAAAATAAGTTTCACACCCTGCCCTCTGTCACCAATAAACATAAGCCATAGGCTGGTTCTCTTGGCCAAATCCAAGAATAGTCATGCTTATGAACACGATTAGTGTGACGTTTATTTATTTGATAATCTATTTTTGTCCATGAATTTGAAAATAAATAAAGGTCAGTCACAGAATATCCAAAGATTTTGTATTATGGAAATGAGAAGATGTTTCTTGACAGATTGAGTTGTGACCTGCACCATCCACCTCCTTTTATAAATTTCCTAGCTTGACACTGATTTGTGGATGGATGTCTCACTGTAGCACTGGAATTCTACCTGAGTGGTGCAACTGACA
>CAUYQG010038132.1:0-22770 GCA_963574415.1 Tarsius wallacei | reverse complement strand
CTAGTGCAACCTCTCTGAAAAGCAGTGTGATGATTTCTGAAAGAACTAGAAATTGACCGTCCATATGACCCAGCAATTCTCCTATTGGGAATATACCTAGAGGAACTCAAATCATTATACAAAAAAGATACCTGCACACGTATGTTTATGACAGCTCTGTTCACAACAGCAAAAACATGGAACCAACCATGTTGCCCATTGAAGCTGAACTGGATTAAAAAAGTGGTACTTAAACACAATGGAATATTATGTACCCATAAATAAGGACAAACATGTGGACTTCACAGTAACTTGGATGAATTTGGAGTCGATCATACTCAGTGATCTGTCACAGAAACAAAGAACAGAGTACAATATGTTCTCACTCATAAGTGGACCTTCAACAATTATAATATTATAAGAAAGGGATTGGCAGTAGTGGGAAACTCTCAGGGGAGGGGGTGGGATGGGGGTGGGATTGGCAGTTGTGGGAAACTGCTAGGGGAGGGAAGTGCATACCTCATCAGCCAGGGTACCTGCATAATCAACGTTTGTATACCTAACCCTGAATTGTACCCCACATCTTTATAAGAAAAAAAAGAAAAAAATGACAAGGATATGTTTTGAGAAACGCATTGTTATGTGATTTTTTCATTGTGTGAACATCATAGAGTGTACTTACACTAACACAGGTATAGCCTGGTACACACCTAGGTTGTAATCGTAGAGTCTGTAGTTGTTAGACTACACACTTGTACAGTAGGTCACTGTACTGAATACTCTGGGAATTTGTAACACAGTGGTATATACTTGTATAACCAAGCATAGAAAAATACAGTAAAAATATGGTATAAAATATTTTTAAATGATATACCTGTACACTTAGACATGTAAATTTATGTAAATGTATATTCTTCAATAATAAATTCATCTTAGCTTACTGTAACTTTTTTGTTTTATAAACTTTTTAACTTTTAAAAACTTTTTGACTCTTTACATAAGAGCTTAAAACACAAACTCATTGTACAACTATTTAACAATATTTCCTTTCTTCATATGCTTATTCTATAAACTTTCTTCTATTTTTTTAATTTTGAAGCTTTCTTGTTAAAAACTAAGGCACAAACACACATTAGTCTAGGCCTGCATAGGAGTAGGATCAGCAATCTCACCGTCTTTTACCTCCACATCTTTTCCCACTAGCCGATCTTCGGGGGCAATAACACTCATGGAGCTGTCTCCTCTGATAATAAGGCTTTCTTCTGGAATACCTCTGAAGGATCTGCCTGAGGCTCTTTTCCAGTTAACCATTTTCTTATAAATAGAAGGAGTATTCTCTCTTTTTTTTTGAGTTGGAGTCTCACTCTGTTGCCCAGACTGGAGTGCAGTGGCCGCTCCCGGCCACTGCAGCCTCGACCTGCTTGGCTCCAGCGATCCTTCCACCTCAGCCTTCCAAGTAGCTGGAACTACAGGCACGCGCTACCATGCCTGGCTAATTTTTTTTTTTTGATTTATTGTAGAGATGAGGTCTCACCAAGTTGCCCAGGTGGGTCTCGAACCCACGGGCTCATGCAATCCACTCACCTCAGCCTCCCAAAGCACGGGATTACAGGCTGAGCCACCAAGCCCGGCTTAGGAGTACACTCTTAAATGATAAAAAATATAATATAGTAAATACATAAACCAGGAACATAGTCATTTATTATTATTACCAAATATGTACTGTACATAATTGTGTGTACTCTACTTTTACATGACTGGCAGTTCAGTAAGTTGTTTACGCAAGTGTCACCACAAACAGCGAAGAATGCTTGTGCTATAAAGTTATGACTATTGTGTTGTCCTTAGGCAGTAGAAATTTTTAGCTGCATTGTAATCTTACAGGACCACCATCATATATGTGGTCTGTCATGGATCAAAACATCATTCTGTGGTACATGATTGTATATAGATATACAGAAAGAGATGTATTCTGAGTGACTGGCTCACATGATTATGAAGGTTGACAATTCTGCAAGTGGGAGATCCTAGAAAGCCTATAATGTAGTTCTAGTCCAAGCCCCAAGGCCTGAGAAGCAGAGGAGCCAATGGTGTAAGTCCCAGTCCAGTAAAACGTTTGAGAACTAGGAGCTTCAGTGTCCAATGACAGGAGAAGATGGATATCCCAGCTGAAGAAGAGAGATAAAATGTGTCCATCCTCTGCCTGTTTGTTCTATTCAGGCTTAACAGATTGGATGTGGCAAACCAGCTTTGGTAAGGGTGAGCTTCCTTACTCAGCCTACCAATTAAAATGCTAATCTCTCCCAGGGACATCCTCATAGACATACCCAGAAATAATGTTTTGCCAATTATCTGGGCACACCTTAGCCTAGGCAAGTTGACACATAAAATTTATGATTGTAAAACTATAAGGTAGGAAGGGCAGGTGGAAAAATATTGCCATAGTCTAGCACTGTGATGGCTGGTGCGAGGATGATGGCAGTGAAGGAGGAAAGGAAGGTTTAGACTCAGGAATTTTTTTTTTTTTTTTTTGGTTTTTTTTTTTTAGTTGGAGTCTCATTCTGTCACCCAGACTGGAGTGCAGTGGCACGCTCCCGGCCACCACAGCCTCGACCTGCTAGACTCCAATGATCCTTCTGCCTCAGCCTCCCAAGTAGCTGGAACTACAGGTGTGCGCTACCACGCCTGGCTAATTTTTTGTTTTATTGTAGAGACAAGGTCTCACCAAGTTACCTGGGTGGGTCTCGAACCTGCGGGTTCAGGCAATCTACTCGCTTCAGCCTCCCAAAGTGCTGGGATTACAGGCTGAGCCAACAAGCCCGGTCAGAAATGTTTTGAAGTTCAGATCTCATGGGAGTTTAGAGAGAGAAAAAGAGGTGTCATACGTGATTCCATAATGCCTGCTCATCTGTCCTGTGAAATTAGCTAGTCTTCAAAGAGAAAAGAAGGCCCACTTTTTGTCCTGTGTACACCCTGGGCTCTCTGCTTTGACAGATGATTCTTACTTATTCTTTTAAATAATTTCATTGAGCTATTTATTTTTTTCCTGACTTGACTTTAAGTAACCAGATGGGATGTTCTATCCATTTCCTGTCAAATGGTAACCCTGAGGGTTGCTCTGGAAATACAATTTTTAATATAATTGGAGAAATACTTCCTTCATTCTTCCCCCCTTGACTATTTACAATATACACTTCCTTGAAAAAGTCTTATAGGAAAGGACCATGCTTAACTTAGTTTAACCAACATTTCTCAAACATAGTTGACACCAAAAACTTTTATCTCGAGCATACTTCCTTTTAACAATTTGGGAAAGGCCAATCTTATTTCCGCGACCTTTTCTCTGCAGGAGGAGATAATCACAGCAGCCATGTCTGTTATCTTTGTGGCTTTGGAACTTCATACTCCATCCTGTTCTGGGAGGCTACTCTGACCTTTCTGGCCTCCTGCACACTGTCTCTTTACCTGCGAGCGCTCTGCAGATGAGAAGCCTTTAGTGGGTCTTTACTAGGGTTAATGTTGCCCATTCACATCTCTGTCTGCACTGAGATGTGTGAAGGACGGCTTAGGGGTCAGCACATTGAGACTGTCCCTGGCTCAGCCATTTGTTCCACAATCAATTACTATGCACTTATTCTATGCAAGGCATGATGCTAGGTGTGCTGGAAGACACACAGAGGAATCCAAGTTGGGTTATGTTCTCCCTGCATTTAATGAACTTAAAATTGGTCATATAAGGCAAGTTAAAGTAAAATTTGGCATAAGAATAATGCTGCTTTCTCTCTCTCTCTCTCTCTCTCTCTCTCTCTCTCTCTCTCTCACACACACACACACACACACACACACACACACACACGATATGGGCAACCAGAAAAAGATTTTGGAGTCAGAATTTGAGTACAATTGCAACCATAGTCACTTACTCTATGTTTGGCTTTAGACAAGTTTTTCACATTTCTATCTTTGTTTTCAGGTAGTCCAGTAAAAAAGAAAGAAATTATTTGAAGTGGTAAAATGTTTTACCCCTTGGCAAGCCAGGAGAAAGCTTATGGCAAAAAAATAATAATAGTGATACTGAAAAGAATTAGAGTCCATATTACCTCACAAAGTAAATGTGTTTTTCTCCTCCCACTTATTTCCTGTGGAGACTGAACACCAAAAGAAGGTGGAAGGGGAAGAGAGAAAAGAAAGAGGGGAAAGGAGGGAGGGGGGCAAAACAGGGAGGGAGGAAGCAGGTGAGGAGATGGCTCAGTTCCTCCTCATCCTTCTTGCAAGATTAACTGGTATAAATGGCAGACTTCCTGCCCTGACTCCATTCTGGGACTGCTGCCTTGAAGATTGGGTCTCATTTCATATTTAGATCATTTCAGATGGTTTTATGCTCTATGTTTCCTCTCTGACTTGTACTTTAATTTTTAAACTTTTCATTTCTCTCTCTGTAAACATAGAAGAAATCATAGACTCCAGGAAACCAGAGACCCTGCAGAATGGTGAACCCTCTTCTGTCATATCCTTCTACACTCTCTGAACCTTGTTTCATGATTTCTCAGCCTTTGGCTAAGATCAGCCTATGGTTCATTTTGTAGCTGGGGCGGCAGAGGCTCTTAACAGAGATGTTATTTGCTAGGATCACTAGGTTTTTCTGAGTCTATTTTCCAAATTATTTCCATATTGCCACATGTAGTCAGCTCCTGTGATGCCAGGCTTTCTAGTAGGTATTCCTTTTTTTAAAGTTTATGTAAAATGCATGAATCAATTATGATTTAATAAATTAGAACAAGCCGGGTGTGGTGGTTCACACCTGTAATTCCAGCACTTTGGAAGGCCAAGGTAGAATAATTGCTTGAAGCCAGGAGTTCGAGACCAGCTTGGGCAACATAGCAAGACTTCATCTTTACAAAAAATAAATAAAGCATTAGCCAGGCATGGTGGTAGGTTTTTGTAGTCCTAGCTACTCGGGAGGCTGAGGCGGAAGGATCTCATGAGCACAGGAGGTCGAGACTGCGATGAGTTTTGATCATGCCACTGTACTCCAGTCTGGGTGACAGAGTGAGACCATGACTCAAAATAAATAAATAAAACTATATCGTTAAAACTAAAATCACTTTGACTGCCCCACCCACGTTTATCGTTGCTAATCCAGTCTGTCCTTGTCTCTGCTCTCCTTGTCCAAAAATAGTGGCTCATATATATGTCGTTTTTATCTTTCCAGGTCTTTCTGAAATAATTTTAAATGAGTTTGTGTTGTCACTTCAGTCCTTTAAAAATACATTTCCATTTAAGTAACCAACTCGTAGAAAAACACATTGTAATATGTGCATGTTTTCTTAAATGGTGTCATACTATATATAACATTCTGCATATTGCTTTTTTGTTTTCCATCACCAACATTTTTTTGAACTCTGCCTATGTTGACACATATAGATTCAGTTCATTCCTTTTGACTGCAGGAGAACATTTTAGCATGTGAGTATACCCATTTTATTCAGCTGTGCCCTAATTGAAGGGGATTTAGGTTGTTTTCAATTTTTTGCTGCTACAGACAATGCCTCGGTGATCACCTTGTACATACACATCTCCGTGTGTATGTTCAAGCACTTGAAAAACTCATAGTTGAAAGCAAACAAGTGGAATACTCACAATGGATCATTTTTATTTGTGTGAGAAGCAGTTTCCTGAAGGGTCTGTAATCCTCGGTTCTGAGTTTGACCATCTGGTTTTCAGAGTTACCGACACTCAGTCTTGGAGAGAATGCAAAGATTCAAGCCTCTCATTTTAGAATTAGACACTGATGCCCAGAGAGGTAAAGTGACTTGACTGTGGTCACAGAGAACAGGGCTGGATCTTGTAGCCTTTCAGCTAGGATTACCACTTGCCTTGTGTCTTCCCTGTCTACATTTGGCTTTTGACACAATTACCTGCAGCTCCGGGGGGCTGCACCTGAATCTCTGCCTGAGGTTTTTTTCAAGGAGGGTGGGAGGAAAGTGCAGACAGGGTAATGCTCTTAGGCACAACCCTCAATAAATGAGGACAGGGAGTTAGTGGGAAAATATTCCGGGTTTCTTCCCTCTTTGTGGAAAGATCCTGGGATGTAGTCTCAGTATCTCAGAGATATGACAAGGTCAAGTCCCTGTTATCACCTGGCAGCCCACTCATTAACACACCCTTACTTACTTTCCTCTGTCCTTGTCTCATTTCGAGTCCCTCTCTAGCTTCCTGGGATTGCCTCCCAAAATCAAACACTGGTACCCCAATCCTTGACTCCAGGTCAGTCCTCCACAGAACTCAATCTAAGACTCCACCTACATTTCAGCCTCTGTAAATAGGACACGTCTGTATAATATATGATTTTCTGCCCTTAACAAGGACACTTCATGACTCAGGTCTTCTGACACTCAATGCAGTGCTTTTATGCTGGGTTATATCTGTGTATCTGAAATCAATGGCATTTGTTTGTGTTTGTATGTTTTGTTTTTAATTCAATTGGTCTTCTTAGCAATCAATCTGAATAAATGAAGTTTTATTGTAATAACTTAATTCCGCTCCTTTTTCTTTTTTTTGGTGAAGACCTGACTAAAATATAATTTCTTAAACATGCCTTGTAACTGGAAACGATGCCTCTGCCCTGATGCTCTATTGGCATCTCCATTTTTTTTGATATTTATGTTTCTCCTCCTTCTGCTCTTAGTAAATGTTGATGTTCAGTTCACCCTGATCAGTATTTAGCCCTTCTGGTCAATTTATCTTATTTATTGATCTGAGTGGAAAATCAATAGAGTCTTCATTTGCCGTCCTGTTTAATATAGGAGAATTTGATTCTGTGGAAATTCTGCCCAAGTTACTAAGACCTTGATGGGATACCCCCAGACTCCATCCAGAAAGACTTCCAGAATCTAGTTCTAACTCACTTTCTCTCCCCACAAGAGCTCCCTTTTACCCTCTTAAGAATAGAGACTGAATGTCCCCTGGATATCCTTCCTGGTATTTACTAAGTACAAGTAGAAATGCTTAGAACCAGCAGTGTTTCAGAGTTCAGAATATTTTCAGATTTTTGGAATATTTGCATATGCATAATGAGTTATTTTGGAGATGGCACCCAAGTCTAAACACAAAATCCATGTTTCATATACACTTTATGTGCATATCCTGAAAATAAATTTATATACTTATTTTAATAATTGTGTGCATAAAAAAAGTTTATGTACATTGACCCTTCAGAAAACAAAGGTGTAGTTTCCCCACTTTGGTGTCACGGTGCTCAAAACATTTCCAGTCTGCCAGGTGGTGGGTAAGGAGGTGATGGGCTGCAACATCAATAAGGGTACCTTATCTCAAACCAGGCAGAGTGGGGACCAAAGAGAAAACCAAACTTTATCTGTACGATGACCATTTGTACACCTAATCCTGAATTGTACCCCATACTTTAAAAAAAAAGTTTCCAATTTTGGAGCATTTTCATTTCAAGCATTTCGGATAGATTTCAGATTTTCGGATTGTGGATGCTCAAATTGTGCAAATGAATGTATTATGTTTGCTTTTAGAATGTGTTGGGTCTCAGAGAACTCTGCCCAAATATACCCACTCACAAAAATGTGCAGGGGGATAAAATGCTTTTTTGATAAATAAATAACACGACCAAGGACATTTCTGAAAAACCAATTGCTTTTACATTCTAGCATTTGCTGTGAAGTCTCAAGTTTATACATGATGCAGAGGTTTTGGTGTCGGACAGACCTTGAATTCTAATCCCACCTCTTTCTCTGATTAGCTGAGACCTTGGGCAAATTATGTGCCCTGTCTGAACTTCTGTTTACTCTCCTATGAAATGAGAATAATGATAATATCGTATCTATCTTCAGGATTGTTGTCAGAATTATAGACGGTGGAGGAGAAACTCACAGCAGAGTGCTGGCTCCTGTTCTGTAATTACCACCCTTTTCTTTTTTAATTGGAATGGCATAATTTTCTTTTTAAAAAGAGCTATTTACAATTCTTTAGGTCACTATCAATGATCAGTTACCATCCATCTGTCCCTGCTAATATCTCTTTTGAGAATAAAGCCCAACTAAAACCCTGGGTTTAGGGGCAGAGGAGGCCCACATGCTTTCTTTCTAGAATCTGGCTAATAAATGTCGAGTTCTCCCTCTAACCTGTGCCTGAGCAAGGCAAGGACAAAAAAGGCCCTTCGTCGGTCAGAAGGGAAGTAGGGAAGGCTGGTTGTTGCTTTTCTGCAGATGCTCACTCAAAGGGAATGAAAAGCAAGCATTGTGAGGCAAGGAATTGTGTGCTAATGGGAGAAATATGGATGCTCAGAGAACAAGTGTGTGGCGGGAGGGTGAGTACAGGGGAAGGACTATGGGTGTCCAGAAAAGCTTCAAGCACTTGCTCTGTCTTGGGGTCCTGAAGTCAGCAGGAATTAATCTGGGAGTGGGCTTGGGGGAGAAAAGGGAATTATGGACCTAAGAATAATGAAGTGGGACATTTGAAAATGGATAGATTTGGCCTGCTGGATAAGTAGATGTAATTACTAAGATGAGGAGAGAAGAGAAAAACAAGAGTAAGAGAGAAGCAGGGGTGAAGGTAGGGATGGGAAATGATGCTAATGACAATAATAAGAGTGCATGTCTTGCTGTGTGCTCACCCCATACAGGCACCTTCTAGGAACCCTGACACTTCATATTACAGGATTCAGACACGCACCAGTGGAGACAGTTTCTATTCGCATCCCATTTTACAGCTGACAGGACTGAGGCTGGAAGCGTTGGGGACTTGCCCTAGGTCACCTACCCAGTCAGAGAATGAATTTCATTTAGATCCCTCCTGCTTTAGAGTGGGCAGAATCTTATGCACCTGCAAGCCTGCCAAACTGTCCATCAGGGCATTAATTATACTTGAGGAAATGTTGCACCAACCAAATGTTCTTTAATAGCAGATTGGATAATTTAATTGGGCAACTTTGAAATAGCCATGAAAATCATGGCTATTAAAGAAAAAAAAAGTTTCCTGAAGTGTTCCTGGAATAAGGTTAAGGAAAAAAGGAGAATAAAAAGGTATATGTATAGTTTAATTCTAAAGTGTGTGTTTGTGTGTGTGTGTGTGTGTGTGAGATGTGTCATATATCCTTAATAGATGTTGTTGATACTTCAATGAGTAAAACAGATAAAAACTCATAGCCTTGTGTAATTTATATTCAAATGGGAAGAAGCTAAAAATACATAATAAATATAATAAATTATTTTGGGCGGTAGGAGATTGAGAGTGTGTGGGATAGGAAAGGGATGGAGGTGCAGGGGCCATGGGATAGGATTGCCATATTAAATCTGAGTGCCCAGCAGCTGAATTTGAATTTCAGGTAAACAATGAATAATTGCAATATTTGGGACATGTTTACACCAAAAAAGTATTCATTGTTTATCTAAACTCCACATTTAATTGGGTCATGTATTTTTATTTGCTAAATCTGGCAAACCTAATATTAGGAGGTTATCCTATGACCTTGAGCCATGAGCTATCTGGGGAAAGAGCATTCCTGCTGGATCAAAGACAGCACAACAATGATTGTAGTGCTCTCTGGGCAATGGGATTAGAGGATTTGTTTTTCTTTTTACTTTCCAATGTTGTCTAAATGCCTTACAACAGCAATGCTTTACTTTTATAATAAAAAAATAGATTAAAAGTCAGTGAGCTGGATATAGTATAGCATGGTCTGGATGGGACTGACATAGCTTCATCTGTCTTCTATCTTCTGCATTCATCCATTCATCCTCAGAGCTTTCAGCAAGCCAGGCTTCCAGTCACCCCACCCATGTTAACCAGCTCCCTCTCCTTGCCTCCTCAACAAATCATCTGCCCTCAAACCACAGCACCACAAATATAAGACCAACACCTACCCCACAAAACCATTCATTCCTCAGATAACACACTGTTACCTTGGGCATGGCTTTCTCACACTTGGAGGTTACTTTCTCTATTAACTTATTTTAAAGAGCAAATGCTTGTAGAAGATACATTAGACTGGACCAAGAATTGTATGTGAAGAGTTACTCTTTTATAGAAACAAAAGAGTAAGCTAGAGCAGCTTTTCTAAATTTGTGTATTATTATATTAATACATGGTTTTAAATAGATACAGTCATCACTAAAGTAATAAAAGGCCTACTATAATTAGATATGTGACTTGCTCATGTACATTTCTAACCAAAGTTTATATATTCAGGCAGATCAAATAACTCTTAAAATCTTCTCAGGAAAATTAGAAGTAGGCTGCCTTATATTCAGGACTAGGTGAGGAGGGCTTGCCACACACCCTAAGCACACAGGCTTTCCATTTTAGCTGTTATGATAAATAATCGTTTATATGCCTTGAATGTCTGCAATGCAACCAGCTCTCAATGCTTTGTTTGTACTAATTGACTTTATCTTTGGAACAGTGGTGTTCCAAAGACAGTGATATTGTTACCCCTGCTTCACAGTTAAGACCTTAGTCTGGCTCCAGAACCTGTACTTTTACAAATGTATATGATTTTTATCATGGAAAATGTTGAACATATACAAAAATGGAAAGAATAGTAAAAAATAGATTCCCATGTGCCCTTCCCTCAGCTAAAATCACCTCACCCCTTGCCCAGAGACCAAATGTTCATCACATGACGCTGTCTGACCCATCAAAGCCTATTTCCATGGAGGCCACCTGCATCTGGATCCGAGATGTTGTGTGGCTGTTGCATGCCCCTGTGCTTCACTGTGCCTCAGTTTCCTCTTCTGTAAAGTTGGGCATAGTTGCTACTTCATACTGTTGATGAAATGTAGCTTGTGTGTGGTGAATGCCTGGCTCACTACTGGACATGTAGTCTGATTAATGCTCCTCCTTCATACTCTAATGGAAGCTGCAAAAGAGCGGCTGCGTCTGAATGCCACCGAACCGTCTGAATGCCACCAAGCCCGACAGCGACAGCAGGTAGTCATTAAATGTTGAGTAAACAAAAGCAAAATGTCCTGTGCCTCTGCCTGAAAACGTCACCACATACGGCTGATTATCTTTCAACAGAGATATTTTCCTGCCCAAGTTAATAGTTAGCACTACTCAAAACCTTTTCAAAATATAAACACTCTTTAAGAGAAATTGTATGCGAATGTAAATGTCAAGGTACCTCGGCTACTGTTAGCGAAGCACACTGAACAATGAATGCATTAGATGCATCAATGCCAGGCATTTGGGTTGTAGGAGCTTTTCTGTGATGACTCCATGAGGCCGCAGAAGTGTTTCTAGATGAACTAGAGATGCCTTGTTGATATGAAGTGTGGCAGAGTGGCAGAGAACTGAATTCTTCCTCCACTGCCTTCGAGGCCAGTGACACCAAATGGAATTTAGGCCAAGCATTGGAGTAAACTCACTAATAAGATCAATGATATATATATTGTGTGTGTGAGCAGCTGCCTCAGGCAGAACTGGGTTTATATTCCACCCCTGCCACTTACCATCCTGGATTAGGTCACTCCTCTTCTTGGAGTCGCCGTCTCCCTGTCTGTAAAAGGAAGATGCAAGTAGTAATCATGGTACTCATTGTTAGAGTGAATGAGATAACAGTAGAAGATTTTTCCCCCTCTAGAGAGCTTTAACCATGTTAACTTATATTACCTCATGTCCTTCTTAGCAGTGCCATTAGTGGATCTCCATCTTCAAAACAAGAAAACTAAACTCAGAGAGCTTAAGTGACTTGCTGAGAGTCACACAGCTTCGGCAGGGGACTTAATTTTAAATTCTGAGTGCTGAAAGACTCTTTAATAGCTAATTGCTTGGAGGTCATTTATTTAAATGCGGTGGTGGGGGCAATGAGTGAAATTGGGCTTTGTGGGTAGACTTCAGATGCCTACAATGCTGGAGAAAGTGAGTTCTCTTGATTATATCATACAGTAACTGGAAGATTTCCTTTAACTACCATGTTGAGTGACTGCTGGCAGTTTGAAATTTTTATGTGAGTCCCAGGCAGCCGATCATCTGGGTGGCAGGTGCAGTTGCAAACATGGAATAAGCAAGGAGTTTATTTATAAATGTCCACATGAATCCCCAAAATGAACTTGTCAGTCAACCTAAGAAACATAACTATGAAGGAACAGGAAATTAATGATTGTCCCCCTTGGCCTAGACAGGCACTCCAATACTAGGGGTATGATTTACTGGCTGTCAGCACATTTCTTGCTCCCTCTGCCTTGTTGCTGGTTATTTCTGTCAATAGAAACGCAGTTCAATACTGCAGAAATGTTGATCAATAAACTCAATACTTTCTGGTTGAAATGAGTTTTGGCATTATTTGGAAAAAGAGAAGAGAATTGGATTCCTTCCCTCCCTCCCTCTCTTTCTCCTTTCCTCTCTTTCCTAAACATTTACCACACAGCCGTATATCAGACTTTGTGCTAATCCCTGTGGATGCACAAATAAACAAGAAGAATGAGCCTGGCGAGCAAACAACTATTCCTGTGCAGTGGGATTGCCCTCAGTAGAGACAGATCCTCAAGCTAGAGAGGTGGACAGCCAGTGGCAAAGTTTTGTCCAAGTGGTGTGGTAGAAGGAGGGTTTCCAGCTTCACAGAGGAAGTGATCTTTGAGCCGGACCCTGGAACATAAAGAGGATTTCACTCAATAGGCATAGGAGAGGAAGGCCATATCCACATATTAGAGAGCTCGTGATGAGAAATAGCATGTCCCAGTTCCCTCTCTCATTATTTTCTATACTTTTTAACCTTTGCTTCCTCCTGTTTCTAAAGAATGAGCCACTGGGGGAGGTTCACTTTCACTTTTGGGGCAAGAGAGATAAAAGCATGAATGATATAATGTCATAAGCTATAATTTCATAGCAAATGAAAATCATTTATTAAGCATCTACATGGTGCTAAAAAAGTTATCAGAAGGTTCCAGAGGACAATGTGCTGTCACTATCTTTATCTACACTGCTGTATCTGGCATGCCTGACACATAGTAGTCACTTAATGAATACATTTATTTTAGAATGAGGATCAGAAACTTTATATATGTTACTGCTGATCTCATGATAGATCAATGATAAGTATTATTGATCCTATTTTTTACATGAATGAGTTGATGTATACCAAGTTACCTACACAGAGTTGTCAGAATTGTTGTTTAAAATGCAAATCACATCATTGCACTCTTAGTTAAAAACTCTCCAATAGCTTTATATTGCATATGCCTTTACCTATAATAAGTTTTATTTACTGTCACCTCTGAGACTCTTTGTGAGCTGGCCTCTGTTGCTCCTTGAAGAATCCCCACCCCACCCCCACCTCTGGGCCTTTGCACCTGCTGTTCCCTCTGCTCGCAACATGTTATTCCCAGACAGGTTTTTTCCAACACTTTCTTCCTGCTTCTGCTCAAAAGCCATCTTCTCGGGGGAGGGGGGGGATTCCTCCCCACCCCTGAATCCTCTACTTCTTAAGGGTCCTCATAGACCCTTAGGAAGTAGAGGCAAGGGAATAAGCCCCCAAATGAGGAGATCTTGGCCCCCCATCTTTGCTGGATGGTACCACAGAAAGCCCCCCAGCCTTTGGACATTAAAAAAAGATTAATTTCCCTTATTTTCTTGCACCAACCTAAACCTAATGATACTGTCTAGATGATAGTAGTATTCAAAATAAAAATAAAATAATAAATTAATGATACTAGTAGGCACTCAATAGATATTTGTTAAATTGAAGAATGCATGAATAAGTGAATTAATGAATGAACATGCTTTGAAGTGACTAAGCAAACAACCCTGTTGAAAATCAGAAAATTGAGGCTCAGAAGAGGGAAGTGTTATGGACTGAGTTGGATCCCCTTTCAATTTGTATGTTGAAGTCTTAATCCCTAATACTTCAGAATGTGACTGTACTTGGAGATAAGGTCTTTTTTATTGATACATAAAATTTATACATATTTATGGAGTACCGCTGATATTTCGTTACATGTGAAGAATGTGTAACGATCAAGTCAGGGTATTTAAGGTATCCATCACCTTGAGTATTTTCATTTCTATGTGTTGGGAACACTTCATTTTTTCTCTTCTAGCTATTTGGGAATATACAATACATTCTTGTTAACTATAGTCACCCCACTCTGCTATCTAACGTGACAGCATATTCCTTCTATCTAACAATATATTCACAATTTGCACCCACTAACCAATCTCTCTTGGCTCCCACCCCCATACCTTCTCAGTCTCTGGTGGAGATAATGGTTTTTTTGTTGTTGTTGAGATCTCACTCTGTCACCCAGGCTAGAGTGCAATTGCACTATCATGGCTCACAGCATCCTTGACCTCCTGGGCTCAGGCAATCCTCCCGCCTCAGCCCCCCAAGTAACTGGATCTACAGGTGTGTGCCACATGCCTGGGTTAAATTTTTTATTTTTATTTTTTTTTGATAGAGACAGGTCCTCTGTATGTTGCCGAGGTTGGTCTCAAACTCCTGGGCTCAAGAAATCCTCCCACCTTGACCTCCCGAAGTGGTGGGATCGCAGGGATGAACCAACAAGCCTGACCAGAGATAAAGTCTTTAAACAGGTAATCAAGGTTAAATGAGGTTATTGCAGTGGATCCCAATCTCATGTGACTGGTGTCCTTATAAAAAGAGGAAATTTGGAGACAGACATACACACACACAGGGAGAATGTCATATGAACATCAAGGCAGAGACCACAGTGTTGTATCTATGAGCCAATGAACACCAAAGGTGGTTGACAAATCACCAGAAGAGGAGAGAAGCATGGACTGGTCTTCTTATAAGAAGAGGAGATTAGGACTCACACACAGAGAGAAGAAAGACCATGTGAAGACAGAGGAAAAAGAGACCATCTCCAAGCCAAGGAGTGAGACCGCAGAATGAAACCAACCCTGCTGATACCTTGATCTTGACTTCTAGCCTCCAACCAGTCTATGCCACTCTGTTACAGCAGCCTTAGAAACTACCACAGCAAGTGACTGTCTGAGGTCTCTCACATTAGGAGTTTAGCAGGAACTTGGACCTACTTCACCTGGATTCCAGGTCCCAGAGCTTTCTCCTGTACTCCATGACCTTCCAGGCAGGTCCTCAAACTTAGATTTGTGAGACACAAGCTTCTAGACAAAACCTGCCTATCTGGTTATGAGATTGAATTCACCAAGCATCTCCAATAACAGTGACCTCTGGGTTCACTCCTCTTGCCTTTATCTTTACTTTCTGCTTGCTTCATGCTCTCATGGGTGGAGACAGGGCTAGGGGGAGGTCTGTCTTCCCATGCCTTCTGCTGGTCTCCCTCAAATGGCACAAGACCAGCATCCCTCCTAGTCTGACCACCTGAGACTCAGTGTCCTTGCTGATCACACTACTCCAAAAAGTCCAGAATCTTCATTTATTTTTCTGTTGACAAAATTCAGGACATGCTGAATCAAATCCAGATGATCTGAGTGTTTCGGAAAGGATTTAAGATACAGTCCTATTTCTGCCATTGCCTTGTTCAGAAACCTCCCATGTCTGACCTATGACAAGAGTCAGCAAACCAAGTAGACCTACCTTGATAGAAGAATTTCCAAGGGGTAGAAGAGCATGAATAGTTAATAAACAATGGATCCTGCATCACTAAACTTTATGCCACTTATGAAAGCTGAGGGTGTACTTTCAATTTCCCAGGACTAAACATCTGATTGGACTAATTATCAATTTACCTGCTCACCTTGATGTCAGAAGGAAAAAAGATACCTTAGCTGATAAGTCTACAAGGCTGTATCCAATATGTATGTATATATGGAGAAGAGGGATGTGAATTTTCACAAAGTCAAGTGGGGGTGCTGTTGCCAGAAGAAGGGGATAAGGATATTGTATAAACAAATATAAGAGCAGTCCATTGTGCAGTCTCACTGCTGTCTCCATACATCTAACCTAGTCAAAAAGTTATCTTGTCCTTGAAGTATCTCATTTTTTACTATATGTGTATATGTGTTTATGTCAATGTAATTTTTCCTGCCTTTAAAAAATTAATATTATAACATATACTTTTTCCATAAAATTAGCTATATCTGAAAAGCATGGTTTTAGACTTTCACATAACATCCTGTTATGTGAATGAACCATATGTTCATAACCATTTCCTCACTATTGGATATGTAGACTGTTTACATTTTGACCCCATTTTAAACAATGCTATGGTGAACATCCTTGTGCATACGTTGTCACCTGCATTGCTCATTTTTTTTCTACAGAATTTATTATTGTGATCACTCGGTCAAAGTGTACGAATACTTCAGGAGTCTTGTTACATTTTGCCAGATTGCTTTCCATAAATGTTGGCAAGTTATACTCCCACAAGTGGAATAGGAAAATTGCTTTTCACTAGTACTCCTTCTGTACTGAGAATTATCATTTTACAAAAATATTTGCCAACTTGATTGATGAAAACTAATACCTTCTTTCTTGTCAAATAAATGCAAATTAAGACATAGGGAAGCTTTTGGAGGATAATTTACACTCAAGAGTTTCATTTTCTCATTTGCACTTTCTTTGCAATCCAGTGTTCTGCTTTTTTGCCTCAGCACCCATGACACTAGCTCAAATATAATGACTGTTTTCAGTCCACGAGCCCCTGTTCCTCTCTTCTTCCTTTTTGGCCTCCACTTTTTTCTCCTCTTCCTCCTCCCTCAGTGCCATCACTGATGTTTCAGAAATAATGGATGAGTTTATTTTTGAATAAATATATCTGTGTACACAGTTCAAAATTTCAGAAACAAAAAGACTGAAGTCTTTTTCATTTGTATGTCAACTCCCACCCATCCTTCTAAACGCTTTGGAGGTAACCTCCTCCCTTTCTGAGCTCTTCAGGCCATTGTTGTAGTCATGTTGTCATGTCTTTTCTACTCTGCTAGGTGCTGGTTTTGGCAGGGACAGAGACCATGACTTTTTCATATCTGATAGTTCATAGCTCAGGGCCAAGCATAGTAGGTGCTTAATAAATAAAAATCTTTGCATTTATGGGTGGAATGATAGATGGATACAACAATGGATGAATGAATGGATGATTATTTCATTTATTCATCATTTAAGGCACTGAATACCTAACAATCTTACAATTATTGATGATTAGTGGGTAATTTACCTTGTGATTTTCACCACATAAAAACCCCATTCATTAAAATGTGCTCCACAGAATCCTAATGCTTCAAAGGAGCAATAGTTCATATTCTGCAAATGAATTAACTAACTAATGTTCAATTACCATAACTCACTATCCACTACTAAAATTTTTGCAAGGAGCAGGTAGACTGAATCCAACCTTTTGCTGCCTGTGATTTTTCTTTTATAGAGCAAAGTAATTATTTGTAGGTAGGTCAAGGCAACTTGTGTTGTACATAATCTGGAGTCTCTTGGGAAATTGCACTTTCTTCTAACCCGTCAACACTGTGCAAAGACAGAAGCCACCCCAGAAGGAGACTGAGAATTTCAGTAAAGGGGAATTCACGCCAGTTGGACTTTAACTCTGTGCCCAGCAATGTGTCTTATACCTTAAGTGACTTACTTTATTTTCATGTCAGTCCTGAGTGGTAGGTGCTATCATCTCCACTTGACAAACAAAGAAGCTGAGGTCAGCAAGACAAGCGACCCTCAAAAGGTCACACAGCAAGGTACAAAGCAAAGCTGGCATCACAACTCAGACTCCATAAATGGCATTCTGGGAGGACAATGTGGACTTCAGAGCCAGATACAGTTGCACCCCTATTATGGTTCCACTTCTAGGGAATTATAAGCTTTTAAGTGACTTTACCTCTTTGAGTCTCAGTTTTCTCATCTGTAAGATGGGGTAAGGAGAGCCGTCTTTATGGGATTCAACTAGAAAATGTCTATGAAACACCTACAGCAGCCTGGTGAGCTCTGTTTTCTCCTGCCCACCTCACACCTTAAGATGGGCTTGCTGCCTATTCTTGTCTGTTTCCGAGACCCTTCCCTCCTCCCTCTCTTCCACATTCTGTGCCTGTGCTATTCTTCAACACCCATCCTGTCTTTCTTCTCCTTTTCTCTTCCTTCCCTTCTCCACATCATTATTGTCCTTATCTTTCTTTAAAACCCATGTGTCACCGTGTCTTCTAGGAAGCCTTCCCCAACTAGCCCTGGGAGAAGCACTCCTTCCTCTTAAGGACCACATGATATATCTTTATGCACCTATAAGTGTCTACTCAGCTTCATAGTATAAATCTTTACTTGCTGTCTCTGGCCGAGCCTGTGCCCTTCCCGAGGGCAGGGGCCTTGTCTTGGGACTTCTGAATACCAAATATCTAGAAGAAGGCTGGCACTTACTAGGTGCTCAAGAAATTCAGAACTGCATCCCCATCACGATACTTATGGCAGCTCTAAGTGTAGGTGACTGCAATAAATTTATTTTACCCTAGAAGGAACAGAGGAGAGACGGAGAGCGGCTAGTATTTACATATTTGCACAAGGTAAATTTCCTTATTTATTTCATCCAGTTCCTCAGCCACCTTGGGAGGAAATGTTGCAATGACATGTTTACAGGTGAGGAAACTGAAGCTGAGAGACAGGAGACACCTCTGAAGGCTTTTACAGTTTTTTTTTTCCTGAAGCCAAAGTCTGTTCTTCTGCCACATCACATATTTCCCTCTAGGAAGGAATTGTTTTGGTGTGATCATAGCTGAGTTTTAATTTCCTGTCTCTTCCTATCTGGACTCATGCTTCTGATTATGTTCACAAAGTGACATATATTCAGGGGAAAGCTTTTTTATTAAAAAAAAAAAAAAAAATGCTAGGAGCTCTTGACCTGGGATCCATGCAGGAGGTTCATAAAATTACATGGGAAAATAATACACCTTTACTTTCAGCAGCATTCATTGAAATTTAGCATTTCCTTCTATTACAAACACAGTCGGTAAACACAGGTGTGTTAACAGCACCTGTGATTTTGTCACCAACAGAAATTGCATATAGTTTTACTTCACATGTCATTTGTTGCAGATGCCTTAACATATAGTTTATGCTCATCACTACTTTGAATTTATAGTTATTATTACATCTGCTACTAAACATTTTTAGTTAATGCTTAGTAAAGGAGCATATATATTTTATAATTGACTTTTAAAAATATTTTGATAACTGGTTGTTTAATTAATGCTTCTGCACTTGATCTTATGTACATAAAAACCTGATTCCAAGTTGTGGCCCTTAAGCTTGTTCAGACTGACAAAAGAGGCCTGGACACCAAGCTAAAAACTCCTCTAGGCTTGATGAAAAGCAGGCTATTGTTGGCAACAATAACCACAACAATTAAAGTAAGTGTATTGGTGTTTGATATGGGCTCAGTGCTCTACAGAGTGTTTCACATACATTTTCATTCATTCACACATTCATTCATCCATCCAATAAAAAATCTGGGTGCCAGCATAATGTTTTAGGCACTGTTTAAGACACTAGACTGCACTGAGCATGACAAAGCCCATACCTGCCTGGAGGTTTTTATTGTCTTATGTAAGTCTCATGGATCTAAGAGTTAGCTATTATAATCTGTAGTTTCTGCATGAGGAAACTGAAGTTCAGAGAGGTGGAATGAGTTGTCAAAGTTCTCTCAGCTAATAAGTGTCTGGGCCTGGGTTTGAGCCCAGAGCATCCTCATAGTAACACAGCTTAATTTATTTCCGATTTTTCTAGTGACTGTATAAGTTCCTTGATTTTCTTAGAATCAGATTCTTTCTATCTCTCTTTCTTTCCGGTCCTCCTCCTCTTCCTCCACCTTTTCCTCCTCCTTTCTTCTTCCTCTCCTCCTCCTCTTCCTCCTCCTCCTTCCTCTTCTTCCTCTCTCTCTCTCTCTCTCTCTGCATCATTACATTTCTATCTTGTATCTGAAAGTGAAATTGAAAAATGGAAGCAGTCATCAGCCTTCTTGGCAAGCCACAGGATATAATTAGAAACTGGAGCTGGAAGAATCCTTAGTGATCACCCCTTCATTGTACAAATGTGGAATTTCAGGACCAGAGAAGATAAAGGGTCACCCAGAGACATGCAGCAGAAGGAGGCTAAACTGCACCCAGACCTCACACCTGAGCCTCCAGGCCAGTGCTCTTCCTGCTGGATGTCACGGCCCTGTTTATTCTCTGATGGTAGACTCCCCTGGCTTGCAGTAACCTCTCTGTCGTCCCGCATCACCAGGGTCTCCCATGCTCATCAGCATCAAGGCACACCCCGACTGGGGGAATGTTGTGACTTTCTGAGCAATTACTCCTGGGAACCCAGGACTTCCCACTTCTGGAACCCACTTTAATGTGCTGTTCTCTGAGAAGAGAGCAGAGAGGAGCTCTCAATGACTCCATGTGGGTATTTCATGAATAAATGATCCTCGGGCCTCAGCATTTGTCAATTAACCTTTTTTGTTTGTTTTCTTTTAAAATAATGATGAGATTTGCAAAGGGTAGGAGAAAGAGGGCTGGGTGAGGAGGAGAACGTCTATGATTGAGTAGTCACAGCAAGCATAGGGAAAAGGAGGTGGCTTTTTACCAGGGGAATGATGGCCTCAGAGATCAGGTGGACTCCACAGTCACTGTGCATGGTGTGAAGGGAGTGAGGGCACATATAACATCCCAACACTCCTGGGGAAAGCCTGGATGCAACAACACTTTGCCAGGCCATAGGCTAGTTTGTCATTAGGGCTTGACATCCTCTAGGGAAATTGCCTCATCTCCTCATTCCCACCCCGCCTCCCTAGATTAGCTTGGCCCCTCTACTGTACACACCCACAGGACCCAGTATTTTTAAAGCATCTATCACAGTTTATAATTATAGAGTTAGATATAGATATGGGCATAGGCATAGATGTTGATATAGATATACCATTAGACATAGACACCGGCATAGGCATAGATACAGACACATAACATTGACATTGAAGCAGATACTTGCTAAATGACTCAGTTTCAATAACTAACTGTTGGACCCTGGAAGATGATGCTCTTGTCTGCTTTGCTCTTTTCTGAATACAGGCATACCTCAGAGGATAGGGTGGATTTTGTTTCAGACTATGAAATAAAGCGAACATTGCAATAAAATGAGTCACACAAATTTTTTGCTTTCCTAGTGCATGTGAAAGTTATATGAATACCATACTGTAGTCTATTAAGTATACAACTGCATTATGTCTAAACAAGTGCAAACCTTAATTAAGAAAAACTTTATTGCTAAAAAAATGCTAATGATCATCTGAACCTTCAGCAAGTTTTAAACTTTTTGCTGGTAGAGGGTCTTGTCTCAATGTTGATGGCTGCCAACTGACCAGGGTGATGGTTACTGAAGGTTGGGGGTGGCTGTAGCAAATTCTTAAAATAAGACAGTGATGAAATTTGCCACATCAATTGACTCTTCCTTTCACAGAGATTTCTCTGTAGCATGCAATGCGGTTTGATCGCATTTTACCCACAGTTGGAATCAGTTCACTCATACCTTGCTACTGCTTTATCAACTATATTTAATCCTTTGTTGTTATTTTAACAATGTTAACAGCATCTTCACTAGCAGTAGATTACATTTTAAGAAACTACTTTCTTTGTTCATCCGTAAGAAGTAACTACGCATCCATTTGCTTTATAACGAGACTGCAGCAATTCAGCCATATCTTCAGGCTCCACTTGTAATTCTAGTTCACTTGCTATTTCCATCACATCTGCAGTTACTTCCTCCACTAAAGTCTTGCATCCTTCAAAGTCATTCATGAGGATTGGAATCAACTTCTAAACTCCTGTTAATGTTGTTCTAACTTCCTTCTATGAGTCATAAATGTTCTTAATGGCATCTAGAATGGTGACTCGTTTCCAGAATGTTTTCAACTTACTTTGCCCACATCTACTAGAGAAAACACCACCTGTGGCAGCCATGGCCTTATAAAATGTATTTATTAAATAACAAGACTTCAAAGTCTAAATTCCTTCTTGATCCATGTGCTGAGAAAGAATATTATGTTAGCAGGCATGAAAACAACATTAATTTCCTTGTATAACTCCTTTAGAGCTGTTGGATGACCAGGTGCATTGTCAATGAAAGGGATCCCCCCCCTCCGAGCATTAGGTCTCAACAGTGGACTTAAACTATTCAGTAAACTGTACTGTAAACTGATGTGCTGTGATCCTGACTGTGTTGTTTCTAGAGCACAGGCAAAGTGGATTTACTCTCATTCTTAAGAGTCCTGGGATTTTCAGATTGGTAAATGAGTATTGGCTTCAACTTAAAGTCATTAGCTGCATTAGCTTCTAGCAAGAGTCAGCCTGTCCTGAAGGCAGGAACTGACTTCTCTATAGCAATGAAAGTCCTAGATGGTATCTTCTTCCAATAGAAGACTGTTTCCTCTACATTGACAATCTGTTGCTTAGTGTAGACCTTCACTAATGATCTTAGCTAGATCTTCTGGATAACTTGCTGCAACTTCATCAGTACTTGCTGCTTCACACACTTTTTTTTTTTTTTTTTGAGTTGGAGTCTCACTCTGTCTCCCAGACTGGAGTGCAGTGGCCGCTCCCGGCCACCACAGCCTCGACCTGCTGGGCTCCGGCGATCCTTCCGCCTCAGCCTTCCAAGTAGCTGGAATTACAGGTGCATGCTACCACGCCCAGCTAATTTTTTGATTTATTGTAGAGATGAGGTCTCGCTTGCCCAGGCGGGTCTCAAACCCGTGGGCTCAGGCAATCCACTCACCTCAGCCTCCCAAAGGCGCGGGATCACAGGCTGAGCCACCGAGCCCGGCTGCTTCACATACTTTTATGTTATGTTTGTTTTTTTTT
>CAUYQG010038129.1:0-20373 GCA_963574415.1 Tarsius wallacei | reverse complement strand
TGGTTTTTCCCTCCCTGGTGTGATTTTGCCCTATATAAGAGGCATGGTGTAAAAATAAAGTTGTTCTCTCTTGCTCTCAGCTGCCTGGGAAAGGGCCCTCCCAATCCCGCTGTTTCTTTGTCTCCTTCTTTTCTCATTCCCTCCCTGCACCTCAGGCCTGTTCAGTGCGGGCTGGAACTCTGCAGCTGAGGCAGAAAGAAGGCCTAAGCCCAGCAGGTTTAGGCTGCAGTGGCTGTGAGCGTGCCACTGCATTCCAGCCTAGGTGTCAGGCAGAGTGAGGTTCCAACTCAACAACAACAACAACAAAACACAAAGAAAGGCTGGGCGTGGTGGCTCATGCCTATAATCCCAGCACTTTGGGAAGCCTAGGTGAGAGAATTGCCAGAGCCCAGCAGGTCAAGGCTGCAGTGGCCATCAGCGGGCCACTGCACTCCAGCCTCAGTGACAAAATGAGACTAACTCAAAAAAGAAAAAAAGAAATAATACGCCATCACAAGAACTCACAAGAATGCTCATAGCACCTTCATTCATAGTAGTTCCAAACAGGAAACAGTTCCAGTGCCCACCAGTAGATGAATGGATAAACACGTATAATCATAGCCTGGCATACTCCTCAGCAAGAATAAGACCAAACATAGATAAATCTCTACAACCTGAGGCTGAGTAAAGGAAGTCAGACAGAAAGTGAGTACATATTATGTGATTCTATTTACATGGAATAACAAGTGTGGTGAGGAAAGTAAAGACACAAGCAATGTATAAAATATAAAACTAAAATAAGATTTTTATTCACCCTTAAGATGGACAAAGAGTAAATGATGGCTGAGGTTGTGCGGGATTATGCATTCTAATAGCTGCTTTTTTGACACGCAGAATGAGGGTAATACTTATGTCCATTCTAGAGTATTATTTAAGATAATGCGATTATTACACGTTGAATAGGTACCTATTCAAAAAACGTTATACACTTAATAAACATTAGCTATTAATTTTCTTTCTTTCTTTTTTTTTTTTGAGTTGGAGTCTCACTCTACAACCCAGGCTGGAGGGCAGTGGCACACTCACAGTCACCGCAGCCTTGAGCTGCTGGGCTCAGGCGATCCCTCTACCTCAGGCTTCCAAGGAGCTGGAACTACAGTCACGAACCACCACATCCTGCTTATTTTTTTATTTATTCTAGAGACGAGGTCTCACCAAGTTGTCCAGGCTGGTCTCGAACCCCGTGGGCTCAGGCAATCCTCTCACCTCGACTCCCAATGTGCTGGGATTATAGGCGTGAGCCACCGCGCCCTGCCAGTTATTAGGTTTCAGTTGGAGTTCTTGAGGGAGAATGGATAGTAGCGAGTAAAGTGCAATTTTTTTTACTCAGTCTCACTACGTTGCCCAGGCTGGAGTGCAGTGGCAGGATCAGTGATCACTGTAGCCTCGGCCTCCTGAGTTCAGGTGATCCTTCTGCTGCAGCCTCCCGAATAGCTGGGACTACAGGCTGCTGCCAAGCTAGTTTTTGTTTTGTTTTGTTGAGACACAGTCTTGCTACTGTTGCCCAGGCTGGTCTCGACTCCTAGACTCAAGCGATCCTCCCGCGCGGCCTCCCAAAGTGCTGGGATTACGTGAGCACGGCGCCCGGCCTAGTGTATTCATCAATAGAACGTTTTTGGACAAGAATCTGTAATTATCTACTCAATTAAGATTTTTCGTTATCTTGGGTTCAGCAATTCCAGTTCTAAAATGTATTCAGTAGAAATTATACGTGAAAACATTTTAATTGCGATAATAAAGTCTGCTCAATAATCTCTACCAACACTTTCTGTGCTTTTGTTATTTCCTTCATCGTCACCCCACCTCCCATTTCACTACCCACTAACCAGGTCAACAGTAAGGCTCCACACTAAAAATCAGCCCCGCCTTACCGATCCTGCCCTCATTATTGGCTCGGTCCCACGGGCCCGGCCTCATTGTGAGCCCCGCCCTACAGGCCCTGCCCTCATTATTAACTCTGCCCCACAGGCCCCGCCCTCATCGTTAGCTCCGGCCCCGCCCTCTTTATCAGCTCTGCCCCGCTACCGGCCCTTCATCTTTCACCCCGGAGATGTCACCCAAGTCCCATCACTAACCCTGCCTGGGAGAGACCTCTTCCTTCAGCTAGCTTTGTTTGCTCTGTGCTCACCACGATCTCCAAACCCTACTGTTTTCCAACAGCATTCCCGGAGGTGGTTTCACCTGCTGCCCACCTCGAAGGACGGCGCTCTTTCTGTACGCATGTGCCCACCTTCAAGATGGCCGCGCCCAGTGTAACATTGTGCCTCTTTGTACGTCCAAGCGCCGGGGCGGAGTCGGCCATGCCGGGCTTGGTACGTGTTGTCGAAGGGGCTGGGACTCCTGTCGCTTGGAGACGGGCTGGCGCATGCGCATCTCTGTTTGCGACCCGGACGATTGACTCACCCGGGACAAATACAAGTTATCTTGAGCGGGAAAGAAATTGTACGGACAACTTTCCAAGATGGTGGCTTCCACATAAGTAGGCTCTCCGGGCGCCGCCATTACTCTCTCGCCGGGTGTCTTTGTTTAGAAGACCCGAAAGCTGAAGCGAATCAGTCCCGGGTGGTGGAGGCCTGCAGACTCGGAGACCATTGAAGTTAAACTTGGTCAGTGCGGTGGAGCCTGAAGCAGAAGTGATGATCGTGGCTCCTGCGACCCAGCTGGTGCTCTAAGGCTCTTTTCAGGGTCTCAGTTTCTCGTTCGCGGGGCGGAAATCAGAAGCTGGGATTGTGGAGATCTGGGGCAAGCCATTGTGGGGGAAGGGGATGGTAGGCAATGGGTAGGCTTGGGGATGATCAGAGATCGGGGTGGGCCAGAGAAGGATAACTTGAGGTTAGGTTTTGTGGGGTGGCTCAGTGTTTGGGGCAGCCTTGTTTCGTGTCTTTGAGGGCCTTCAGTGATCACTGAGAGTCTTGGTGATCTAGGTGTTTGGATCTTGGTAGGCCAGTGATAATTGACCTGTAGGACTCAATACTAGAATGATATGGGGTGGCCTTGCACCTGTATTTTTAGGTATGACAGGCGTGGGTACCCAAGAGATGTAAAGGGGATGGAACATCGGAAGTCTTTTGAGTTTTGGAAGGCATTGAGATTTTAAAGTCTCACTGACAGTTAGGGCCTTCTTCAAAACCTGCTTTCCGACTTCCTCTGTCCTCCGAGCGCCTCCCTCCTCTCTATGTCTCCACAATGAAAAGTGCTTTGCGTTTTTTTGTTTTTCTGGGGTTTTTTTGTGTGTATGTTTGTTTTTGGTTTTTTTGAGACGGAGTCTCACTCTGACACCCAGCTGGAGTGCAGTGGCACGCTGACGGCCACCGCAGCTTCCACCTGCTGAACTCAGGCGATTCTTATGTCTCAGTCTTCCAAGTAGCTGGAAACACAGGCATGCCCCATCACGCCCGGCTAATTTTTATGTATGTATGTATGTATGTATTTATTTATTTATTTATTCGTTCGTTCGTTCGTTCGTTCATTCATTCATTCATTGTAGAGACGAGGTCTTGCCATTTTGTCCAGGCTGATCTCAAACCCGTGGGCTCAAGCAGTCCTCTCACATCAGCCTCCCAAAGTGCCGGGATTATAGGCGTGAGCACATTGTTAAAATTTTATTTTATTTCCTTTTCCATACTTCTGTGTGATTTGATTTTTATAAAGATGTGATAACATTGAATACGTAGTTTATAATTTGCTTTTTTAAAAAAGCTTCAATCGTATATGATAAAATTGTTCCACTATTACTGACTTTTGATACACATTCTTGTTGACATTTGTGTGGTACTATATATGTGAATCACCACACAATATTGACTGAGCTTATGTTAAATCTTTGCAATAATTTGGGTAGACCAGACATTGGTAAATATTCACATAGGTCTGGACATTGCTTGTTACGTTTATTCCCATAACAATGGGAATGTATATATGCTTTTGCTGCAATTGCAAATGGCTTTTTTCTACACTTGAACTTTTTTTATTATTTTGAGTTTCTTGGCAGATACAAGAGCAGTTACTTTAAAAAATATTTTCCCCTTTGTTTCTTTACCGAACTCTTATTATTACTAATAAATTTTAATTGATTCTTGTAGGTTTTCTAGGTAAGCAGTCAGAGAAAAGAATATGGATTTTGGATTTGAGCAGACCCAGGTTTTTATCTGGATTGTGCATTTATTTTGTGAACTTGGGCAAGTTTCTTAACCTCTCTGAGATTAATTTTCCACTTGTTTTAAAAAAAGCTAATCATAACTACTCATATAGTAAAATTATCTAGCACTATATAGCAGGTACCTGACACAGGTTAGCAAATAATATTCTACTTTTTATATCTGTTTCTCTGGATTTTTTTCAGCTGTTAAAACTTTCTCTTTTGTCTCCTTTCCCTTTATAACTGTCTTTTTCTAAATGAGTGTCTTGTTTTGACTATAGTTTAGATAAAATTTCATAATTTAATGAAGATGACTTCGTTGGTGGTGTTTACTATATAGCAATCATATATTTATTGAAAAACCAACCATCTAATAATATGTATTACTTTTTTATTTAAATTATTATATTAAACTACCACCTGAAGAAAACACAATTAACTTTTAGATAACTATGTGTACATATATGTGTATTTAAAACATATATACATATAAGGACTCACACATCTCAGAACATCTGTTATAATCACAGTTTACTGTAGCAGTGAATTTCTCTAATTCTCAGGTCCTGGCTTCCTCGGATAAAATAATTTCTGTTTGGGAAGGAAGTGAAATTGTCAAAATCAGCACTTCATCCTTGACCAGAGACTAGCTTCAAGAAAGAGCCCAGAGCCAACAACAAAACAAATAGTAGAACTGCTGTTTGTTGCTGAGTGTGCCAGAAAATGTCCAAGTTCCAAGTGAGTTTTAGATTTATTTGTTGATTTCCCCATTTGGTTTTACAGTGAATTTGAGGAGGTTTGGTAATACTTATAATTAAAGGAATAATATGGTTCTATATTTATGAGGACCACTCTGCCACACACAGGCACAGCATGTATAGGTAAGTGTCAGAATTTAGTAAAAAAAAAAACTGAGACTAAGCATCAACTCCATGATCAAATTTCAATGGAAATATGTGAATTGTATGATTATACAGATAGCTTCAAGTTAGAACACAGATTATAGCCCATGAGGTTCTAAGTAGTTGATAAATTGAGGGGAAATCTTGTCTCTAACGTAGTCATGTGTTACTTAACAACAGGTATAAATTCCAAGAAATGTGGCATTAGGTGTTGCTTAACCATAGGTATAGGCTGGGCGTGGTGGCTCAAGCCTGTAATCCCAGCACTTTGGGAGACTGAGGTGAGAGGATTGCTCAAAGGTTCAAGACCAGCCTGGGCAATTTGGTGAGACCTCATTTTTATAATAAATCAAAAAATTAGCCGGGCATGGTGGCCATGCCTATGGTTCCAGCTACTTAGAAGGCTGAGGTGGAAGATTCATCTGAGCCCACTAGGTCAAGGCTGCGGTGGCCATGAGCATGCCACTGCACTCCAGCCTGGGCAACAGAGTGAGGCTCTGATTTAAAAAAAAAAAACCACAAAAACAATAAGTATAAATTCTGAGAAATGTGGTGTTAGGCAATTTGTCATCGTGCAAACATCCTAGAATGTGCTTATAGAAACCTAGACGATAGATAGGGCCTACTACACACCCTATTTGCTTCTAGACTACAAACCTGTACAGCATGTTACTGTACTGAAGTCTGTAGGCGGTTGTAACACAATGGTAAGTGTTTACGTATCTAAACAAAGAAAACATAAAGTAAAAATGTGGTATAAAAGATAAAAAATGGTCCATCTATATAGTGTACTTACCATGAATGGAGCTTGCAGGACTGGAAGTTATGCTGGGTGGGTCACTGAGTGAGTGGTGAGTGAACATAAAGGCCTAGAACATTACTGTACACCACTATAAGCTTTGTAAACACTATACAGTGGCCAGACGCAGTGGCTCAAGCCTGTAATCCTAGCACTTTGGGAGGCTGAGGTGAGAGTTTTGCCTGATCTCAGGGGTTTGAGACCAGCCTGGGCAACTTGGCGAGTCCCCTTCTCTACAATAAAAAGTAAGCTGGGCATGGTAGCACATGCCTGTAGTTCCTGCTACTTGGAAGGCTGAAGTGGAAGGATCCCCTGAGCCCAGCAGGTTGAGGCTGTGGTGGCCATAAGCATACCACTGTACTCCAGCCTGGGCAACAGAGTGAGACTCTGACTCAAAAAAAAAAAAAGAAAAGACACTGTACAGTGAAGCTATACTAAATTTTAAACATTTCCTTCAATAATAAATTAATCTTAGCTCATTGTAACTTCTTTACCTTTTTTTTTTTTGGAGTAGGAGTCTCACTCTCTCACCCTGGCTGGAGTACAGGGTTATACTCATGGCCACCGCAGTCTCAACCTGCTGCGCTTAGGCGATCCTTCCACCACAGCCTTCCAAGTAGATGGAACCACAGGTACGTGCCACCATGCCTGGCTAATTTTTTGATTTATTGTAGAGATGAGGTCTTGCCAAGTTGCCCAGGCTGGTCACGAACCCCTGTACTCAGGCAGTCTTCTCACCCCTGCCTTCCCACGTGCTGGGATTACAGGCATGAACCAACATGCCTGGCAACTTTACTTTTTAAGTTTTTAAACTTTAAACAAATTTTTGACTCTTATAATAACACTTAGCTTGAAACACAAACACATTGTATAGCTGTACAAAAATATTTCTTTTCTTTTTTTGAGTTGGAGTCTCACTCTGTCACCCAGACTAGAGTGCAGTGGCTGCTCCCGGCCACCGCAGCCTTGACCTGCTGGGCTCCGGTGATCCTTCCACCTCAATATTTCCTTTCTTTATATCCTTATTCTGTAAGCTTTTTCTTGTTTTTAATTTTTTTGAACTCTTAAAATTTTCTATTAAAAGTGAAGACAAACACACTCATTAGCCTAGGCCTGCACAGGGTCAGGATCATGAATGTCACTGTCTTTCACCTCCACATCTTGTCCCACTGAAAGGTCTTCAAGGGCAAAAACCTGCATGGAGCTGTCATCTCCTATGATAACAATGCCTTCTTCTGCAATACCTCCTGAAAGACCTGCCTCAGACCATTGTACAGTAAACTTTTTTTAATAAGTAGAAGGATAAAAATACTATAAAATAACTATAAAAATATAAGGCAGTAAAAACATAAACTAGTAACATAACCATTTAATATATTTAACAAGAATTACATACTGACCATAATTGTATGTGCTATTTTTTTTTTTTTTTTTTGAGCTGGAGTCTCTGTCACCCAGGATGGAGTACAGGGGCATGCTCATGGCCACTGCAGACTCGACCTGCTGGGCTCAGGTGATGCTTCCACCTCAGCCTTCCAAGTGGCTGAAATTACAGATGCAAGCCACCATGCCCGGATAGTTTTTTGTAATTTATTGTAGAGATGATGTCTCGCCAAGTTGCCCAGGCTGATCTCAAATCCCAGGGCTCAGGCAACCCTCTCGTCTTGGCCTGTCAAAGTGCTGGGATTATAGACTGAGCCATTGTGCCCAGCCTATATGTGCTATATTTTTATACAGCTGACAGAGCAGTAGGTTTGTCCATACCAGTATTGCCATACACACATAACGTACACTATAGTCAGGTGCAGTGGCTCATACCTGTAATCCCAGCACTTTGGGAGGTGAAGGTGAGAGGATAGCCTGAGCCCAGGAGTTTGAGACCAGCCTGGAAAACATGGTGAGACCTCGTCTCTACAATAAATAAAAAAAATTAGCCAGTCATGGTGGTGAAGGATCGCCTGAGCCCAGCAGGTCGAGGCTGCGGTGGCTGTGAGTGTGCTGCTACACTCCAGCCTGGACGATAAGAGTGAGACTCTAACGTAAAACAAACAAACAAACAAAAAAAGACATGCACTATATCGTTAAGATGGTTACAATATCAATAATAGGAATTTTTCAACTGGTTATAATATTATGTGACCATCATTGTATATACAGTTTATAGTGGATCAGAACATCATTGTGATTGTATTGCCTGTTCCGGTTAGTCTGTTGCTATATAACAAGCCATTCCAAAACCTAGTGGTGTACTTTTTTAAAATGATTCTCATGGATTCAGTGAGTCAGGAAGTGAGATATGGTAATAACTCATGTGTTCTATGGTTCCCAAGGCCACCCTCAGGTTCAGTGATTTGCTTGAATGATACCAAACTCAGCAAAGCTATTACACTCATTATTATGGTTTATTACAGTGAGAGGACACCAATCAAAATCAGCAACAGAGAAAGGTGCATAGGGCAGGGTCCCAGAGATGCCATGTGAGACCATCCAGTTGTCCTCTTTCATTGGAGTCATGTGGTCAAAGTTTAATTCTAGCAATGATGTGTGACAGCAGGCATGGCACACCGGTCAAGGAAGCTCCCTTAAGGCATTTTATTTGGATTCAGTCACATAGGCAAGGCTGACCACATGAGTGGTGAGATAGTCTCCAACCACTTCAGAGGTCAAGCTTCTACAGTATGACCCAAGGTCTTCACCACACATTGTAACATAGAATATCTGGTATGGCCCAAGGCTCCTGGTAAACAAAGACACTTCTGTCAAGCAGTATATTCCAAGGGCTTAGAGGTTACCTCCCAGGAACAGACAATGGCTAAACCTTTCTTCAGAATATACATTGTGTGGACAACCCAGACATGTTATTAATCCTTTACAGCACAACTTGTCTGCCTACCTTGATGTCTGGAACCTCAGCTGGAAGACTCAAAAGATTGGGACCTGGAATCATCTGAAGGATTCTTCCTTCCCATATATGTCCCCCAGGCTGCAATAACTTGAAAGCTAGACTCAAGACTGGGTGTGATAGCTCATGCCTGCAATCCCAGCACTTTGGGAGGTGAGATGGGAGAATTCCTTAAAGCCAGGAGTTTAAGACCAGCCTGGGCAACATAGCAAGACCTCATCTCTACAGAAAATTTTTAAAAATAGTGAGGTGTAGTGGCACATGTCTATGGTCCCAGCTATTCAGGAGACTGAGCCCAGGAAGTCAAGGCTGCGGTGAGCCATGATCATGTCACTACACTCTAGCCTGGGTGAAAGAGTGAGCCTTTGACTCAAAAAAAAAAAAAAAGATTTCATATCATTTAGGTCAGAAGAAATTTCTTTGACAGGTCATTACATGGATCACATAGAAATTAGTGCCCTCAACAGCAAACCACTAATAAATAAAATGGTCAGTTTCCCTTGATTGTTTCTGAGCAGACCTCAGATAAGCCAGTGGTAGAATAATAGAATCAAAGCTTAAACTTCATCACTTTTCTTCTCCCCGCTGGTGCCTGCATGGTATATATTTCTCACTTGCCCTGTATAAATATATTGTATTCTCATGTACTTTCATTTCTCTTTGTAAGTTAAAATTCTCCTTTAGGGTAGTGTGAGTTGTATGCACAAAACAATACCCAATATAATATCTGACACATAGGTGCATGCATGTATGGTATGGATTGTTTCTAGGTTAAGAGAGTTAAGGATGCTCTGTTTGTCTTTTGTGAATGGATGATTGAATATATGAGTTAGAAAATAATAGAATGGAAGCACAAAAACAGGATATTTTAAATTAAAAAAAATTTTTTTTGAGTCGAAGTCTTACTCTGTGGCACAGGCTGGACTGCAGTGGCATGCTCATGGCCACCGCAGCATCGACCTGCTGGGCTCAAGTGATCCTTGCACCTCAGTCTTCCAAGTAGCCAGAACTGCAGGCATGTGCCACCAAACCCAGCTAACTTTTTGATTTATTGTAGAGACAAGGTCTCATCAGGTTGCCCAGGCTGGTCTCGAACTCCTGGGCTCAGGCAATCCTCTTGCCTCCACCTCCCAAAGTGCTAGGATTACAGGTGTGAGCCACCATGCCTGGCAAATATGTTTTTTCCTATATAGTATAATACAAAACTAGTTACAAGGAAGGCAACCAAGGGACTTACCATGGGAAGAATTGTTATAAGAAATTGCCCTTTGCGTAATATTAACCAATGAGTAGGAATCAGCAAGAATGTTCTATTACAGGGCTCATTTTCACTCAAGGATGTGGCTGTGGGTTTCACCTGGGAGGAGTGGCAGCTACTAGACCCTATTCAGAAGAACCTGTACCAAGATGTGATGATGGAAAATTTCAGCAACCTGGTATCAGTAGGTAAGCACAGCTTCTCTGGGTAATGTTGGTGACCAATTGCCTTAGCTTTTTTCAGTGCTAAAAAGGGTGGGACCTCACAAATTCTTTACTATTTGTACTTGAGTTTATGCATCATCGATTTTTAGTATCTTTCTGGTTTCTAAAAGATGTTTTTCTCTCACCTCTAAAGTGAAAGACCTATTTAGCCAAGATGCAAATTATTCTCCCATTAAATGTAATATTTGCCATTTTTCATTGGTCTTGAAGCTTAAAAGTTTGGGTATATGGGTCTGTATATTTTTTCTTGAATAGGGTATCAAGTTACAAAAGCAGATGCATTTTTCCAGTTGAAGCAAGGAAAACCATGGATTATAGAGGAAGAAATCCAGAGTCAGTTCCATCTAGGTAAGTGAAAAAACAGCACTAGCCAAGTGAACCAGCTCCCACCTGTAATCCCAGCACTCTGAGAGGCTGAGGCGAGAGGATTGCTTGAGCCCAGGAGTTCAAGACCAACCTGGGCAACATAGCAAGACTTCATCTCTACAAAAATAAAAAAATTAGCCAGACATGGTGGTGTGTGCCTGTAGTCCCAGCTACTTGGGAGGCTGAGGTAAATGGATTGCCTGAGCCTAGGAGGTTGAGGCTGCAGTGAGCCATGATTGTGCCACTGCACTCCAGCCAGGGTAACAAAGTGAGACTCTGACTCAAATATAAATAAATAAATAAACAAACAAATCAATAAATAAAATACAGCAGGATGAGAGAAATGGAAGTAATGTCTTTTTTTTTTTTTTTTAAAAGAAAGCAGGATTTATTAAGAGGACAGAAAATCTCTTATAGTGGGAGGGGACCTGAAGAGCTTGCCTGGAAGTAATATCTTAGTTGGTCAGAAATCGAAGGCACCTCTGAAATGTCATTTGGAGAAATCTTTTTAAAGGTCTTAAGCTCCCATTTAAGAATGAAGTTCTGATTGAAGAACAGTTGACATAAGCTTTCCACATACCTTAATATTGTCTCCACTTTTTAATCTCTCCGTGTTAGAACTCCTTTGCTTGGCTTTTGAAAGATGACATGGTCTTCTTTTATGTACTTTGATCAAATCCCTCTCTGGCTTTCCTTGGAACTTTCTTTCCTGGTTAGTCTTCCTTCCTGGTATCTTCAGTTTACTAGCTTTTCCTTGCCTCCATCCTTCTAATCCATGGTTCTGCCTCCCTTTTCTTATATTCTCATGTATTCATAAATTTTCCTCCCTTGTCATTTTGTGTGTATCCCATACCTCTCATAGTTTCTTCTAACTTTTTTTCTTCTTCCTCTTATAAATGTCTCAGACTTTTATTCTCTACCTTCAGTCTCACTTCCTCTCCTCTTCTCAGCTTTTGCTGTGAGATTCTGTCCCTTCTATTACATGATCACTGTGAATTCATTGGTCTCCTTTCTAGAAGATGCCTGGCAAGACAATGATCATACAGACGGGCATCAAGAAAATCAAAGCAACCTTCAAACTATGAAGAGTCACCACAGATATCATACATTTGGGAAAATAATATCTCATCTGAGCTCAAACTTTCATGTCTCTTTAACTCAAAGACCTCATACATTCAAAACACTGAGGAAGCATCTGAAACCTAATTTAGAGTACATTATTCAGAATAGAAGCAATGCCAGAAATGAAGATGAATTTAATGGTCATGACAAATTTTTTCTTTATACTGAGCATGAGAAAATTCATACTGGAGAGCAATATAGAGCTAATGATGCATGTGAGAAGGCATTCAGTCACAATTCAAAACTCAATAAACATTGGAAAACTCAAACGGAAGAGAAAAACTATAACTGCAGTGACTGTGGGAAAGCCTTTTCTCAAAAGTCAGACCTCATGAAGCATCAAAGAACACACACAGGAGAGAAATCCTATGGACGCAGTCAATGTCAGAAAGCCTTCAGCCAGAAGTCCCAGCTCATTTTACACCAGAGAACCCATATAGGAGAGAAAGCTTATGAGTGCCAGAAATGTGGGAAAACTTTTACTGATAAATCATGCCTTAATAAACATCAAAGAACTCACAGAACAGAAAAGCGCTTTGAATGTCATATATGTCGGAAAGGCTTCCGTGATAAGTCACAACTCACGTTACATCAAAGAGTTCATACAGGAGAGAAACCCTATGGTTGTGGCAAATGTCAGAAAAGCTTCAGCAGTAAGTCACAGCTCACTGTTCATCAGAGAGTTCACACAGGAGAGAAGCCCTATGGTTGCGATGAATGTGGGAAGACATTCCCCCTTAAGTTTAGCCTCATTTTACATCAAAAGACCCACACAGGGGAAAAACCTTATGGATGTAATGAATGTGGGAAAGCTTTCATCCAGAGATTTGAGCTCAGGAGACACCAGAGAACTCACACAGGAGAGAAGCCTTATCATTGCAGTGAATGTGGAAAGGGCTTTAGTGTAAAGTCACTCCTCAATACCCACTGGAGAACTCATACGGGAGAGAAACCCTATGAATGCAATGAATGTGGGAAAACATTCTCCATCAAATTTAGTCTCATTCTACACCAAAGAACTCATACAGGAGAGAAACCCTATGAGTGTAGTCAGTGTCAGAAGGCTTTCACCCAAAAGTCACACCTGACTATTCATCAGAGGTCTCACACAGGAGAGAAACCTTATGAGTGCAGTGAATGCCACAAAGCTTTCAGCCGGAAGTCCTATCTCCTTACCCATCAAAGGATTCACTCGGGAGAGAAACCTTATGAATGTCTTGAATGTGGGAAAACTTTCTCTCACAAGTTTAGCCTCATTATTCATCAGAGAATCCATAGAGGAGAAAAGCCCTAAGGATGCAGTTAATGTGGGAAAAATTTTCCCATCAAGTTTAGCCTCGTTTTACATCAGAAAACATGGCCAGGCTCGGTGTCTCAGCCTGTAATCCCAGCGTTTTGGGAGGCTGCAGTGAGTGGATTGCCTGAGCCCCTGGGTTCAAGACCTGCCTGAGCAACTTGGCAAGACCTTATCTCTACAATAAATCAAAAATTAGCCAGGCATGGTAGCATGCACCTGTAGTTCCAGCTACTTGGAAGACTGAAGCAAAAGGATTGAAGAGCCCAGCAGGTCGAGACTGCGGTGGCCGGGAGCATGCCACAGCACCACACTCTGGGTGACAGAGTGAAACTCCAACTCAAAGAGAAAACACATACAGGAGAGAAGCCCCAAGAATGCAGTGAATGTCAGAAAACTTTTGCCCAGAAGTCACATCTTATTATACATCAAAGAACTCATACTGGTGGGTAACCGTATGGATGCAGTAAGTGTTGGAAAACTTTCTCCCACAAATTCAGCCTCATTCTACATCAGAAAACTCATAGAGGAAAGAAATCATGAATGAAGTGAATATCCAAAAGTTGTCACTGACAGGAAATAACTCATTATATCACAGAGTTTACATAGGAGTGAAACCTCAAGACTGCAACACATGTGTGAACACACTTTATTTTCAAACTTACACATCATTTTCAAACTTACACATCATTTTCAATCAGACAGCAGTGCTGGGTATAATGCCAGTTAAGAGACCATACCTTTTCCAATTAAATGTCAATTGAATATACACCAGAGGGAACAAACAGGAGGGAACATCTACATGTGTATTGCTTGTGGGGATATATATTGTTGGCATAAAATTCAGCTAAATCAGTAGCAGAGAATTGGCATTGAGAAAGAAATTCTATACATTAATAAATCTGGTGTATCATACTTTCATAGGCATCATTATATGGGGGAAGTCATTTTTCTGTTGTTGTGATATAGAAAGTATTGAGTATGTAAATAAATGCACTTGTCAAAAACCAAAAATTTTATCTAGACAATTCACAGTGTGTGTTTTGTACCTATTTTTGTTGTGCAAATGATTGTTCAGGGCTGGGCCCAGTGGCTCATACCTATAATTCCAGCACTTTGGAAGATCTAGTTAGGAGAATTGCTTGAGCCCAGGAGTTTGGGACCAGGGTAGGCAGCATACTGAGATCTCGTCTCTAAAAAAATATTTTAAAAAATGGCTAGGTGCAGTGACTCAAGCCTGTAATCCCAGCACTTTGGGAGGCCAGGTGAGGGGATTACTTGAGCCCACGGGTTTGAGAACAGCCTGGGCAACTTGGCGAGACGTCATCTCTACTTGGAAGGCTGAGGTGGAAGGATCCACTGAACCCAGGAGGTAGATGCTGGGGTGGCTGTGAGCATGACACTGTACTCCAGCCTGGGTGATGGAGTGAGACTCCAACTCAAAAAATAAAAAATAAAATAAAGTAAGATAAAATTTTAAAAAAAATTAGCTGGGCATGGTGCACATGCCTATAGTCCCAGCTACTCAGGAAGCCTAGACAGAAGGATCACCAGACCCCAGAGGATCAAGGTTGCAGTGAACCATGAGCATGCCACTGCACTCTAGACTGGAAGACAAAGTGAAACTTTGACCAAAAAAAAAGTTTATATTTGGGAATTGCATGTGTTAGCATAACATTTATGAATATGAAGTATATATGTTAAGTGTACATAAACCCTTTCCATAGAATATCTATATTGAATTTTTGATTCATTATAAAGCTACATATAGTATAATTGATCTGCAGTGGCTCATTGTTTTAGTTAGAAGTCTAAATACAGTACTGCACATATATTTCCCCTTAGTGTGTGCTAGTATTTGTAAGTGGGTCTGAAAGGTTGTGTGCCTTTCTTTTTCTTTTTTCTTTTCTTTTCTTTTTTTTTTTTGAGTCACCCAGGCTGCAGTGCAGTGGCATGCTCACAACCACCACAGCCTCAAACCGCGGGGCTCAGGCAATCTTTTCACTTCAGCCTTCCATGTAGCTGGGACTACAGGCATGAGTCACCACGTCTTGCAAATTTTTTGATTTATTGTAGAGACGAGGTCTTGCTATGTTGCTCAGGCTGGTCTCTGACTCCTGTGCTCAGGCAATTCTCTTGCCTCTACCTCCCAAAATGCTGATATTACAGGAGTGAGCCACCGCATCCAGCTGTGTGCCTCTTTTGAGTAAAACTTTATTTCACTTACTCTAAGACGGACATCTTCCCCACATATCACCAATACTGAAATTAAGATGCAGCATAAAACTGCTGGCTTGACATATTTAAATAGTGAACTTGGTAAATAAAATAGTGTGTCATACAACCAAAAGTATCTTAGATTATATGAAATATAGACGTTATCATCTTTATAAAGGATTTTGTTTCTTCTAAACCAACCAGATATGTGGGGGTTGAGGAGATGACTATTCATATTTCAGGCCCCTTCTGAATTATTACTATTATTTTGAGTTGGAGTGTGACTCTGTCACCCAGCCTGGAGTGCAGTGGCATGCTCACTGCCATCACAGCCTTGACCTCATAGGCTCAAGTGATCCTTCTGCCTCAACCTTCCAAGTAGCTGGAACTCTAGACATGCACCACCATGGCTGGCTAATTTTTTATTTACTGTAGAGACAAGGTCTCGGCAAGTTGCCCAGGCTGGTCACGAGCCCTCGGGCTCAAGCAATCCTCTCACTTCGGGCTCCCAAACTGCTGGGATTATAGGCCTGAGCCACCACTCTCAGCGAGCCTTCTGAATTCTTAAGAGAGTCTCTGATATCAGATCAATGTAAATTATATATTATCTGTACTCCTGATATTTTTTTCCTGATTGGATAATGTGGCTTGATCCTATGACCATATAAAATAGGCTTCTATTTCCTTTATGGTCACAAGGTTTGCAAGATGTGCTTTCTTTTGAAAGAGTAATGCCAAATATAAGAGATGTTTTCATTGATCACTCTCAAGAATGTAGCAAGGGGTTCTTCTAAATTCTACCTATCTATCTATCTATCTATCTATCTATCTATCTATCTATCTATTATTTATTTAGAGTCAGAGCCTCAGTCTGTTGCCCAAGCTGGAGTGCAGTGGCACATCCTAAACCACATCACAGCTCACCACATCCTAAACCTCTGGGCTCAGGCGATCCTTCTGCCTCAGCCACCTGTGCAGCTGGGACTAGAGGCATGTGTCACCATGCCTGGCTAATTCTTTTTGTAATTCTGCAGAGACAAGATCTTGCTATGTTGCCCAGACTGGTCTCAAATTTCTGAACTCAAGCAGTTCTCCCACGTCGACTTCCCAAAGTGCTGGGATTAGAGGTGTGAACCACCATGCCCAGCTATCTTTTCCTAAATGGGGAGTAAACTCTAAATACAACAAGCCTGATTTTAATTTTATGAAAACATGTTTCTTTGTCAAACACAATGTTGTACATTAAAATGAGTGACTGCAATTATAGCAGTTGTGTAGGATAAGATGTTGAAAGGGCTTATGTGACTTTGCAAAGTTATTTTATGTAAGACTTTAAGAAAGAAAAAGGCTACAGTCTTCTAAGAAGAAAAAAATGAAAAAACATACAGGTAATGCAGGCACAGATTCCAGAGATCTTTTTTCAGTAACACTGGACACTATTTGTCTCTAGATCACAAACTACCAGATGTATGTAAGGTATCTCACTTTCAGGGAAGCCAACACACAAAGTTACTGAGAGATTGTGTGTGTGTGTGAGGGAGAGAGAGAGAGAGAGAAAGAGAGAGAGAGAGAGTCAGTGTCTCAGTCTCCCAGACTGGATTACAGTGACATGATTCCACCTCACTGCAACTTTGACCTCCTGGATTCAAGTTATTCTCCTGTCTTAGCCTCCTGAGTAACTGGGACTACAAATGCATGCCACCGGGCCTGGCTAATTTTTGCATTTTTTTTTAGACATGAGGTCTCACTATGTTGGCCAGGCTGGTCTCAAACTGGATTCAAATGCTGAAGCCAGATTAAATCCAACTCCTGGGGCTCTTTTACTATTTCTCCCTTGCAAAAATACTGATATATATGCACAGTACCTATAATCCCAGCACTTTGGGAGGCTGAGGCGAGATGATTGCTTGAGACCAGACTAGGCAACATAGCAAGACTCGTCTCTACCAAAAAATTAAAAAAATAAGCTGAGCATGGTGGCATGTACCTGTATTCCCAGCTACTTGTGAAGTTGATATAGAAGGATTGCCTGAACCCAGGAGGTCAAGGTTGCGGTGAGCTGTGATCATGCCACTGCACTCCAGCCTGGATGACAGAGAAACCAACTCAAAAATAAAAATAAAAGTAATCTCAATCTTGTAATTTGGTGTTTTTATTTTTATTTTTATTTGTTTTTGAGCAGGAGTCCCACTCTTTTGCCCAGGCTGGAGAGCAGTGACACTCTCATGGCCACCGCAGCCTCAACCTGCTGGGCTCACATGATTCTTCCACCTTGGCCTTCCAAGTAGCTGAAACCAAAGGTGCACGTCACCATGCCTAGCTAATTTTTGAATTTATTGTAGAGATGAGTTGCCCAGGCTGGTTTCGAACACCTAGACTCAGGTGATTCTCTTGCCTCCACTTCCCAAATTGCTGAGATTACTGGCGTAGCCACAGTGCCTGGAGGTGTTTTTATTTTTTGATAGAGATGAGGGTCCCCCTATGGTGCCCAGGCTGGTCTCGAACTCTTGGGCTCAAGTAATCCTCCTGCCTTGGCCTTCCAAAGTGCTGGGATTACAGGTGTTAGGATGGCCTGTAGCCATAATTTTTTTTTTCTTCATTTCCATGCTCAAGTCTCATAAAAAAATGGGTTGTGTCTCTTTGAATATTGAGATTTTTGTATAGACCTGGTGGTGATGTCAAACTTACCAGTTTGGAGCTCTGGGTTTTACTGCATCTTTTCCTTCATGAGAAATCTAGTGTAGGCTTGGGGCTGGGGCCTGGGTAGGAGGGGCTGGCTCTTGTCCAGCTATGGAATCTTCAGGACCAAGGTCCACATCTCGAATCAGCTGGAGGAGGTGGAGGAAAGGGAAGAACACTGCCTGGGACCCACTCAGGAGCTCTAGGGAGAAGTGGCTCCCAAGCAGCTGTGCCTGCTGGAACGCTGAGCACACTTCACCCCCTGCACCCTACCTGCCTGACCTTGGGCCTTCTTACTGCACAGGCACCCACCACAGCCCTGCTGTCAGGAGCAAAGTGGGTAGTGGCGGGGAGGCAGAGGGGAAAGTGGATGAAATTTTTTTTTTTAACAGATTCTGAGCACTCATATAAAGCTCTGGTTGACTGATTTATGTTGCCTTATGGTATTTTTTATGTTGCCTCCTTATGTTACTTTTTTTTTTTTTTTAGTCGAAGTTTCACTCTATTGCCCAGGCTGGAGTGCAGTTGCGGAGTTCCAACCTCCGCTGAGCAGGGCCTGAGGTGGGGGGAGGGAATGAGAAATAAAGAGAGAGAGAAACAGTGGGATTGGGAGGACTCTTTCCCAGGTAGAAAGAAGCAAGGGAGAGCCAATTTATTTTCACTGCATGCCTCTTATATGGGGCAAAAATCACACAAGGGAGGGGAAAACCACATAAGCTATATGTTAATGTCTAAATTATCTTTATCTTAACATCTATGCTAACTTAAAAGAAAGACAATCCCTTAAAATAGACAGCCTCTGGGCCAGGCATGGTGCAGCTCTGCTATCCATATAATAGCAACCAAAGATCAAGGGAGACAAAGGAAATATAGGCTTGGTTCCTTGAACACAGGCCAAGAAACATAAGGACCTTGACAACTTATGCTCTGGTTTCCTTAATCTCCTCCTTTTCCTTTTCTTTTAAGTGCTGTTTATGGACTTCTACTTGGAGCTCTCTGATGGCATGTCCTCCTGCCCAGATGCAGACTGGGAGACAAAATAATAAAATCAAAATCGGCACTCCCAATGCTATTAAAGAATATACTGTAGACCATAAGCTATGTGACAATACCAACTACTTAATTTTACCAAGAATATCATTAGCCAATGAGCTAGGAGGCAATAAATGTGACTCTGCTGGAGAAATATTTACAATATCTTGAAGTAATCGAGTAATATTCAAAGAAACATTATTAGAAGACCAAATTCCCAGCAAATGATTTCTAACCAGATCCCAATGCCATTCAGAATCATTATAAGACTTAGAGGTTACACATATCCATTGGAACTCTGCATGACATCATAACATAACCCGCGTCTTTAAAGCATCAACCTGGTCTCCAAGAACCAGGACCGTTTGTTCCAATGCATTGAGTCATGCCTCCAATTTAACATCAGTGGCTTCTTGACTGGATAGAGCAGTGGAAGTGTTTGTAGCCAGATTGTCCACATACTGAGCAGTGTGGAATTCTTGAGTCAAAGCCATTGCTGAAATGGTGGCTGCTGCAATCAGAGTAACCGATGCAGTAACACCGGCAACTAAAAGTCTAATAAATCTTCGCGGACGGTCAAGCAGGATGGACATTTGAGAAAGCACATGCCAGCCAGAGTCCTGATACCATGGCCCAGAAATATTTACAGGCATCATAACAAAAGAGGGTTGATGCAATACCACAACTTGCTGTCCTCTATTTCGAGGAGAGACACAATTATTGAGATTATAATAAGAACACTTTAAGGAAAAATAAGAGGACTCCATAGTAATTTTCCAGGGTCCTGCCAATAGAACATAAGTGGCGGGAACACAGGCATTGGGAGTGCTGATTTTGATTTTACTGTTCTATCTCCCAGTCTGCATCCGGGCAGAAGGACATGCCATCAGAGAGCTCCAAGTAGAAGTCCATAAACTGCACTTAGTTGCCGGTGGGAACACAGGCAAATACCTCATGGGTTCCATTGTAAGACTGTTGGTTAGATTCGGACTGGTGGGAGATAAGAATGGGCCCTAAAGCCGCCATAAGTTTTCAGATACCAAACTGAGGGCGCCCTGCTGAGGTGGAAAGAACAGTCTCTATCCACTCTCCAAAGGTTTCAACACACTGTAATTCAGTCTTAGCTTGCGAGTTAGGAGTAGCCCAGTCCATGACCCCTTCATTAGTGCTGGGGATATTATGCCAGGTGGCCATAGGATAATGACACCTATGCCAGGGCAGAAACTGAGAAACAAAAATGAGACTGCCTCAGAACAGGGGGTAACTTCACGAGGTGGAGCCTTTGTAAAAGGTGTAGTATGAGACCGCAGCAGGCCATACAAAGACATGATCCACTCTCTTTTCGTCTAAGGCTGGTGCTCCATGCCCTGAGGCATAAATTCATGAGTATATTTAAAAGTA
>CAUYQG010038123.1:0-24951 GCA_963574415.1 Tarsius wallacei | reverse complement strand
GGGTTCGAGAACCGCCTGGGCAAGCGAGACCTCATCTCTACAATAAATCAAAAAATTAGTCGGGTGTGGTAGCGCGCTCTTGTGGTTCCAGCTACTTGGAGGGCTCAGGCAGAAGGATCGCCTGAGCCCAGCAGGTCGAGGCTGCGGTGGCCGGGAGCGGCCACTGCACTCCAGTCTGGGCGACGGAGTGAGACTCCAACTCAAAAATAAATAAAAAATAAATAAAAAATAAAAATCACCTGGGTTGTTGTTAAATGCAGATTCCTAGGCAGCAAATTTGATCCAATAGGTTTGACAAAGTGCCCAGGGTGTCCAGAATGCTTTACCTTTTCTAGCACAAGCCATCCTAATTTGTTGCAGGTGATTTGTAAACCACACATGGGAAATTCCTTAGATGTTTGCTCAAATTCCATTTGCTACTGAAGCAAAACTGAGTACTGCATTTTATTTTTATTTTTAAAGTGTAATTTTTATTTTTAGGTGACTTTCAGTCCAATTTGTTACATTTCATTAAAATCTGCTTGGTCTACTTCTTTTTCCAATTTCAGCATTTGGTATAAGACATTTATAGAAAAGTAACTTGAAAGCAATTTAGCCACAAGTTCAGCCAAATTAATTTAGGAAGAGTTTAGTAAACAGCCTTGCTTTCTGTACTTAAGTGATCAGTTTCAACACCTGCTTTTCCTTCCAGATGGAGTTAATTAACATTAAGATTATTGCCTATAGCAGAGGCTTTTTTTTTGATAACTCACAGTTCTCCAGCTGTATCTAGATTCCTATACTTCTGAAAATTAAAAACAACAATAACCTCTGTGAGAAGCAAATTTATTGTTGAACTATTTCAAGACATGTGCATACATACAATCTTGGAAGAAAGAAAGCTTGTATGTATAAAGGGGATGCTATAGGTCAGGCATTTTACATGTAAAATCTAGTATAATCCACAAAACTATCTCAAGAGGGATGTTATTCTACATCACATTTAATGCATAAAGAAACTGAAGATTAGAAAAGTTTAGCAACTTTTTGGATGTTTTGCAATTAGCAAGCAGTAGAGCCAGAATGTAAGTACCTAGGAGGGGGGATCCAAAAAAACTGGAATTATCTTTTGGAGGCCGGACCCCTTGTAGTACAGGCCTCCCCTACTAGGTAAGCATTCTAGAAACCCATTGACCTCAGTGTACCAGATAGCTTTGTTGTGAGAGGTTGCCTTAGGCTTCAATGATACTTTTTTTTTTTTTTTTTTTGAGATTCTTTCAACACATTTGCCCATTTTATGATGGGTGATTTATGAGCGCACCTGATTACACCTTGCTGCATGTTCAGCAGTTTTTGACCAAAAAACACCATGAATCCTGAGCCCCACTCTCCCTATTCACCTGATCTAGTCCCTGTGACTATTTTTTTGTTTATTTGTTTCCTTAGATGAAAAAAGTCTCAAAGGGAAACGTTTGGCCAATGTGAAAGAGCTGAAACAAAAAAACAGCAGAAGCACTAAAAGGCATCAAAATTTAAAAAACTGTTTTGAGCAGTGGAAAAAAAGCATCTCAATAGGTATAGTGCCTCAGATGGATTGCGTTCAAAGTACTTTGAAGGTGACTGAAGTTTAAACCTTAAGAATAAATGCACAATTTCTTATAAATAAATTCCAGCTTCTGGGGGGGTGTCCCTCGTGTTTAACCAAAGTCCACACTTTTACTACTACAACAGGACTGGCTTAGACCGAAGTAAAAACTGAAATTTTTAAAAAGAAATACCCAGGGAGTGTGAGTTAAAATATTTGGTCTGGGGTAGTTTATACAGAGATAAATGTTGTATTTTAAATATTATGAATTATGTGCACACAAATATGTCTATATAAAATGCATATGAAGCTCCAGGGTGGTGTGGGGCCACTTAAATGTCCCATAATTATAGTTCATTAAGAACAGCGAGAACCACTTATGTGTTGGACACTACATATAAGGGGTTGAGAAGAGATCAAAAGAAAGGAAAGGTAAAATGATCATTACAATGGAGTTTTCAGTAATCAGGTATAAAAATTGTGAATTCAAAAAAAGGAAGGGGAATTCAGTGAGGAGTGGTATTTTAAGTGTAAACAGTTGCCCTCATACTTCTCATTAAATCATTCCATCATTCTCATTTTAATTATAAATGTAGAAATGTTCTTTATAAAAGACCACTTAGAAGTGTGTTTGGAGCAGTTACTTATTCAGCTTTTTTATCCAACTGCATTTTGTAACAATTCAGTTCATTTAAGTGTTACAACAAAACAAAATAATTCTTAAAAAGAGACCTGAAACACCCACTATTTATTAGTGTTTGTGAATAACTAATACAGTTAAAACATTGTCCATCCTCACTGAAATGGTAAACTGAGGCAAAATGGGTAGGTGCCATTCGGGAATAATGCAAGATTGCAACAAAGTAGGAAGTAGAAAGAAGTAAAGTTTATTATTCACCTTTTACAGATGGAAACGGAGCTGATACTCAGGCAAGTGTGGCCTCGAAGGACTGAAAACTGAGTATATTTAAGGTCCTTGCATAAAGGAAGTTTCGGCCTGGAGGATTTGGGTCAAAAGGAATGTCCAGGGCTGCATTCTTTGATGTCGACAATAGTCACATAAGTCTTGAATCTTGACATTGCCAGACTTCAGTATTTCATGACCTCAGTGGTCATGGTCAGTTTGTCAGGGTCAGGTGATAACAATGTATCAATACAGTGGCCTCCTGGTGGACTGGAGGTTGTCATGGGCAGCTGATAACCATGTATTAATACGAATGCTTGGAAGAAAGATTATTAGGAAGACTGGACATGCTTAAGGAGGACTGAGTAATCACTTATTTCTAAGGCCTAACCCTAGGAAACCAGTTCTGGGTACCAGTTTCAGGAAAGATGATTTTCTTATTAATGATTATAGGGTAAGAGGGACATGCAGTCATGCAAACTGCTTAACAAAGCCTGTTGGGGGTAGAGTTTCAGCAAAAATGGCTATGCTAGGGCAAAATTACTGTTCCAAAGCTATGTCTAGTCTAAGGCACTTAGAGTCCCTCCTTTCACTCATCTTCTCATGGAAGATCCTAGGCTTTCCTTAGAGGACATGGTGGCTTCTTTTTGCAAATAATTTCTTGCTAATTGGGGCTATTATTTAGGGGATGTAGTTAAAATACTATTGCAGAGAAGATATATGAAGGGGACCCAAAACACGTCAGAAGTTATGTATTAGAAATTGCATACTTATATGTTTAAACTTCAGTCGCCTTCACAGTACCCTCCATTTGATTCAATACACCTATCAAGATGCTTTTTCCACTACTCAAAACAGTTTTCGAACTCATCAATTTTAATGCTTTTTAGTGCTTCTGTAGTTTTTTTGTTTCACATCTTCCACATTGGCAAAATGTTTCCTATTGAGGACTTTTTTCATCCAGGAAAACAAAACAAAACAAAAAAAGTCACTTGGACAAGATTAGGTGAATAGGGATTGTAGGGTATGAGAATCATGCTGTTTTTGGTCAAAAACTGCTGAACACTCAGCACAGTGTGGGTTGTTCGTGTTAATCACCTATCATGAAAAGGGAAAATGCTTTGAAAGAATCTAAAAAAAAAAAAAATTAACTCAAGCCATATGCAATCTCTCACAACAACCCTAGCTGGTACACCTATGCCAGTAAGTTCTTAAAACCCTTACTCAATGGGTAAAGCCTGCACAACAAAAGGCCTGTACTCCAAAATATAATTCCAGGGGTTTTTGATCCCCTCCTCATATATGATATATAGACACATATATATGTACACATACAAATACACATATACACATGACCACAGTCAAGTTTCACTATTCTTAATGGTTAAGTTTTATGAAGTCACCGAGAACACTGAATTAGCACATACTGAACCATTGCTTCTAGGAAAGATACAGGGCTGGGTCCTTGCAAGCCCCATATGACATTGTTGTCAATTGATAAGCATATAATTGTGTTTTGTGTGTGAGGACACCTTATTTGATAATATAATGTTGATTAATTGACATTGAACTCACAGTAACCATCAGTATAACTGGTACCTGAATAAAACTTACCTAACTCATGTTTTTCCTTCACTTGACACATCACATACTTTTTGTGCTTAAGAATGCCATAAAGTACCTCCAGGATCTGCAAATCACCACCTTTGTGACTTGAGAAAATTGCCATTTAGGAGCCTCAGTTTTCTCTAAAATGATAAACAGCCTGTCAAGATCTCATGAAGCAACTTTCGCTTTTGGTAGTTTCACAGTTAATGGAAATTCCAACATCTGGCCTCTGGAGTACAGCCAAAAACTAAGAATATTCTAGAAGAGGGACAGTGTATTGTTTCTGACCACATGGATTCCAATTGGATTTTCCAGTTCCATTTATACTTTTTCTTAAAATGGGAAAATTGTCATTGAAACCGAGCCTTCTTCCTTTCCCCCTCTACCTGCAGACAGTTGTTCTTTCTTTCATTTCAAGCATGTGACACAATTATTTCTTTAATTGCTAGCAATCACTGTGACTGTGAGAAGGGGTCTAAATTGACTACTAGCTGGATATCAGATGGCAGAGAAAGTCTGTGTTTAACTGCTGCCATTTCTTGATTGAAATTATAGGTACTCAAGAGCAATAACAGAGAGTTATATAAATGAGAAAAAAATTATTTTGTTAAACAATTTTTAAGATGATTCTTTAATGCTGCCATGCTCTGTGTAGAGCATTTTTTTGAGTGTAATGGTAAAATTGTTTCAAGGACTGGACAACCATTTAAAATGGAAAATACCAAGTTTGGAGTATGTCTTTGGGAGAGCATGTGGGCACGTGAGTAGGTGCTCACTGCATATTAAAATGCATTTTACCACATTGAGTCACTTTCAGAAGCTTAAAATGAATAAATAACAGGTATAAGTATGACATAATGGCAAGAATTATTGTTACTAACCACTTCTGTCACATAGAAATGCATTGTTTCTCTTCTAGATAATCCTTATTCTTCAGTTTTGACTCAATTCCATATTGCCAAGATGAGTAAAATTAATATTTGTCTGAATAGTTGAACTTGTCAACTCAGTCTGTTCTTTTGTTTCAAGCAAAATTACATATTGGTTAATTAGCAGTAAAATAATAAAAGTAATGGAATAGAAGGAGCTTCTCCTGCTGCCCTCCATCCTGACGTCAGAACCTTGCTGTGAACAATATTTTCTAGATTCATTGTTTAACAGAAAATTATTTAATGCAGCATTTAGGTGCTATAATTTTTTTAAGATTTTAACTATTTGAACTCCCTAAAGCTAAAGATGCTTTAAAATTATTGAAATTAATTTTTGTATTAATATATTGATAGCCAAGTGATCTAAAGTACCAGTCTCAAACTATTATGTTATATTCACCTTTTCAACTGATTTCCCAAATACTGTAAAGCTAGTGGGATGAGTTTCTCTGGCTAATTCCAATCTTTTTCTTCCTGATTTAGTATTTTTACTTTCTAATCTATAAGCAAAAGTTAGGTCCCACAAATACTGCTGTCACTTAGCATACAGGGTAAGCATAAATATAAATCAACATACAATAATCTTCATTCTTTTAAAGATATGAAATTTGTGATTTACTATTCCATTTTAAAATATATACTTCATATGTACTTTTACAAATGCTTGCAAATAATTACTTTGAGTCTCATTTATCATCATTCTGCCGCTGAGAGCTCCACAGATTTTTATAGGGTGATTTAAAATCATATAGACTATTTTTGAAGCTAGGATCTGTAATCATTAATTTCATGTGGTTCTCTATGTTTTATTGTCCACCAAGTGGTAGGATTGATATTTTTGAGTTGAAACTCTCAACGTGTTTTGTCAGGAGTCAGCAAACTGTGGCCTATGGCCAAATCCTAGGGAGCTATTTTTATCAATAAAGTTTAATTGGAGCACAGACATACCCATTCATTTACATTCAACACAATTTAGTAGTTGGGAAATGTATGCCTGTAAAATCTGAAACATTTTTTATTTGCCCCTTTAGAAAGTTGGTCAATCCTCGTGTTATGACAAAGGGGTAAAATAATTTTTTATCATATCTAGTTAGACAGCTAAGAAGGCAAAGACTAATTAGAACTATTTTATCCTTACTATATTTTAATCCTAGTAGATATCTGTAAACAATTTACTCCCTGTTATATATTTTAAAAGTCTGGTTTTACAGATTTGCCAATTTATCTATGAAAAATCTTGGTTATTAGTGTAATCAAAAATGCATTTTGCCTAAATACCATGTGTTAATGTAGCTCAAACACTATGAGCTCTCAGTTTAGAGTGAAATAGCTTTTATTTTTACTTTTGTATTATAATTGTATTATTTTTCATTCTTTCAGTATCAATTTTGTTTGGAGATGACTGCTAAGATGTAAACTGACTGGTAAGTGACACAACATTTATTAAAATGATGTATTATTTATAGGAAGATATTACATGCTTATTCTGGCACTCTGGTTGTCAAAGATGGAAACCAAGAACTATGACTTATGGGGATGAGAATTTTTTTTTTTGTCTTCCTGAAGATAAAGCACCAAAGTAAAGATAATGTTTTTATTTATTCTTTTCCAACAATAAAAGGTTAAACTATTTAATTCACAAAGTGGAAAAGATAATTTAATTAAATTATTTGGATAACATCCAACATTTCTGTCAGTCATGAATTGTAATTAAAAGGAAAAATGTCATGAATTATATACTAATATGAGTAAAGGGAAAGAGGAAATATAGGGAAACTATCATGAGCACTATAGACTATTAATTTCTATAAACAATATAATTTGCTTAGATTTTACATTCTTTAGACTACTTAGAAAAATCTCTGAAATTTGTTCTAATTATACATGGCTTAGAAATACAGAAATAGATTATTTATTTTTGCTCTAGAATTTCAATTAATAAAATCTTGTTTTCTTTTTCACCCAAAAAATAAACACTCCTCAGAAAACATTAGGTTTACCCAAATTGTAGAATGTGTATTTTAAAATGACCAACACTTTAATCATGCTTTTTATACACCTTTTTCTTCTATTAATTGTCAAGTTTACTAGAAAATGTTAGTTCCATCTGGGAGTTAATTTTAAAATATTTGTTTTTTGAGAGTTAACAATTTTAATGGTGGTTGGCATTTTCTGTTGTTATTCGTGTATCATTCAAGTTGCAATAATTGTGAAGTCATGGATTTTTACATAAACCTAGGAAAATCGATTGTTTTCTAACAAATAATTTGGATGTTATGTGTAAGCTCCTATGGATATGTAACTTCTGTGAGAATTAATATGACAGGAAAGATTGTAATGTTTACTTAAGTGAAAACATAACATCATATGGGTTGTTCATGAGCTATTGATGGTATTTGTACCACTTTATTAAATAAAGAGATACTTCACTGAATAGTGTGTGATATCTTGAGAGTGTCATTGGAAATAAAATTACACATAATTTTAAAATTATTATTTAGAAAATGTAGTTTATAGTAATATCTATATAAAACATATTTATTTTAGATAGACATGTTAGCAATACATTTTTAATCATGTTCTTTGAGAACAGAACATATTATCTTAGGTGTCAAAACAGAATATGTAATATTTATTATATACTACCTTATCTGCTTGTTACAGATCTTATATATTATAGCAAAGTTGATTTGTTCCCATAGCTTTTCTTTCTTAAGTATTCGATCTGTTATTATAAGACAATGCTATCTGATATCACCATAGGCAAATATGATAATATTGAGAAATTATAACCTACATTCTAAGTATCAGTTGAAAATAGACTGAAATAAAAGAGTTATGAGATTTTAAAATGTTCTGTGATAACCTCAAAAGGTTAGGAAGAATAAAAGGGAAAAGAAAAAAAAATAAAATTTGTGAGTAGAACGCACATGAGTTGCAAAGTTAGAGACCAGGTCACTGTCTACAAAAAGAAGATTTGAGTGTGTGTGTGTGTGTGTGTGTGTGTGTGTGTGTGTATGAATACACTATCTAAAAAGTGGAAAGTGAGGGTATTTGTACATTTGTTTAGTGTATGCTAATATCAATGTTACTTAAAAATAAAATATGTAAGACATGTTAAAGCATCTTTCTTGAAAATATTTGACATATCAACTTGTTTCCTTAACTTGATACCATCTAATTGGCAATCATATTAGAGAAAACCATAATAGGAGAATGCAGAAAATGATATCAAGAACCTCTTGAAATTTAGTCTAGAAATAACTAATCATTAACTAGTCATACTGATGAAATTAAATAGCTATTGAATATTTAACGTTAACAAGTTAAAAGTAGCATTCTTGTGCTTTGAGTCCTTCACCTCCCACGTCTCAGAAGGACATCTGTTTTAGTGCCAGTATTTCTGCATTTTCTTGAACCTTATATTAAGGACTGTATATGAAACATACACATCTAAATGTTAAATCTGGAGAAAAAAATAATGTCATGGCATTACATAAGAAACATGAGAAACAGACTGACACAGCTCAAAGAATTTATGTCAGTAGATAAAATATTTATCTTTTATAGGTAAGCAGTTATTTCCCAGACAGTTATAACATAATGAATTGAAATGTCGAGTTTTTGCAACAAAGGCTTTCTTCTGGGCCTAAAAATATTTCCTCCTATAATGTAAGAATTTCTAACTTGTTAGGATTCTGATATATATGTACTCTGATAAACAAGGAAATCATTTGTCTAAAGTAATTTGCTTAAATTTCCAAACTATCCAGATCTTACTAAAATTTGTTTTCTTGATGTTGTTACTTGTCAGTTTCAATTCCAAAAGGATGAATGAATTCACTAAAACAATCCACACTCTTTCAGGTTTACATTTGTCATTAAAATGATGGCTGAAGACATAATTTGGCTATTTATATCTACTACAAATGAGTTAAAGTTTATTTGTAAGTGACACTTTTAGCCACATACTTTTTCATGACTTTAAACTCTGTGATGGCTTACACTCTGGTTTAGTGCTGAACTCTGGACAAATAGGAAGTACAAAGAATATGAAATACCTTAATAAATATTTTTCAACTTAATAAATTAATGGAGCATATATTTGTGGTAAGACTCTAGATGAAAAGAGAGTGATATAATTATTATTGTAGTCTTAAATTGTAATATGCAGAAAGAACTATCTTTCGTTTTGGTAAAGGAATGGTATTGCATGTGCTTAAAAGCAAGAGCCCTGGATTCAGAATTTCCAATAGGAATTTCTGTCTCATACAAAGTACATGACCTTGAGCCTTTCTGTGACACATTTGCATCATCTTAAAGTAGGTATGAGTGAATTCTTGTGCTTAGAGCAGATCCAATCACACAGTACGAATTTTGTAGTTAGTGGTCATTGTTATTATTGGTGTTGTTCTTGTTATGAAATTAGGCATAGTTTTCCATGATCAAGGAATTTATATTCTAGTAGAGGAGATAGACAAAAACAAGATTAACCCTAATATAAAGTATGATAAGTTTCAAAAACTTGAAATAGAATACTAGTGAGGACTTAATGAGTGAGAATTTGGAATTGTTTCATGAATAAAGTATCTCTTTAACTGGGTCCTGAATAATTTCACATTATTTTGAAGTTCCTCATGCACATCTCAGTATGACAAAATAGCAATGATTGCATTCTGATGAAGATGAAGTAGTTAGACCAGAAGAGGCCCGAGAAATTAAAACAACATTAAGTCCTACTTTTTTTAATTAATAAATTTATTAAATGATTATCCTGTTAAATATCATCGGATGTGTTTTCCTGCTAACAGTTACTGTTTAACCTGGCATTCAAAGTCAATAATATCTCCAACTTTATCTTCCAACATTCTCCACCTACTGGTTCCAATTTTGTTTTATTCTTCAGACTACTTTTTTTTCATTTTATTTCCCAAACATCACTGTAGTGTTATACGTTATTCTTCTACCTCTGGGGCTTTTAATCCTAGTTCCACACTGGGGAAAGTTCTAGCCTTCTATAAAATCTTTTGTTCTAATATTATAGCTTTGTAAAACTTTCCCTGACTTTCTGCATTATTTCAAATTTAGCAGATGGAGATTACCCCAACCCCCCTACACACACACACACACCACAACACAAGATAATTATAGTAAATTCTCAATTTCTTTAATCAGAGAAAGAGAGTCTCAATATAAGTCATTTTCGACACCCCAAACTAGAACAGATGTAGCTTATTTCAGATGTAGATTTCCTTAGCCCTCCAAATCCCTAAGAGGTGAGGGCTAACGTGCAGCTGGTGCTGATATTTATTACGTATAGTAGAGAACTGCTGATTTGAGAAGCTTAATTTCTTACTGGGTCATAATCCTTACATAATTGATGTTTTCATAACTACCCATGGATAATTATACATACAATCTATATGCTTCTCTTTAAGGGAAACATTGATTTCCCTGTTCTGAACTAATCTTGGTATCAGGCAGAGAACTTTTTCAACTGGGAGAAGAGGGAATATAGTTCTGAGCAGTACTTGAATTGAAAGATACAGCACTGACGATAACTCATTTTTCAAATGCCTCTACACAGTATTAGACTTTTTAATCTCCTATCTTTCATAGCACTTTTCTTTTTGTATGAGTCAGCCTCCAGGTTGGGGACTGGGAACCAGTAGATAAGATACTTCATGGAGGTTATGGCACAGTAGGCAACACAGATCAATAGCAAGATAATTTGAATGGTAATTTATGTTACTGTAGGGGCAAATACTAAGTGCTATGGAAGCATGTTATTAGGATATCTACATTGTATGAAAGTGAAACATGTCTTAGAGAAGGTGACAACTGAAGTATTGCATAAGTTAACTAGGTAAAAAGGTTGGAAAGATCATTCTAGTCATATGAAATACTATGTGAAAGGCCTTTAAATAAGGATATAACACCTTTAAGAATATATGTAGGCATTTTAATCTCTGCCCCAAGACTGTGAGGTCTCTGGTAGAGAGCATTTTGTGCTATTGGGTCCAACTCAAAATAGGTGAGAGTTCAGCTTGTTTTTTAGATGAATAACTGATTCCCTGTGGCCATATCATTCTGCTGTGTGTCACATATAAAAAAAGTTCACAGTAGCAAGAGCATGGAACCAACTGTGCTGCCCATCAAAAAAGGATTGGATAAAAAAATGTGGTACATATACACAACTGAATATTATGCAGTTATAAAGAAGAACAAAATCATGAACTTCACAGCAACCTAGATGGACTTAGAGTCTATAATACTGAGTGATCGTTAACAGAAGCAAAGAACTGAGTATCACATGTTCTCACTCACAAATGAACCTTGAACAAATATCGTAGTACTATAAGAAAAGGATTGACAGTAGCAGAAAACTGCGGGGGGTTGGGGGGTGCGGGGAGGTGAGATTGGCAGTAGTGGGAATCTGTCTTGGGAAGAGGGGCACACCTCATCAACAATGGTACCTGCATAATGAATATTTGTATTCCTACCCTGAATTGTACCCCACAATTTTAAAATAAAAAAATTAAAAGTTAAAAAAAGGAAGTCTTGACTCACTGGAAATATTGCACACACACATATATCTTTGTGTGTGTATATATCAGGGAGATGGATGGATACATAAATAGAAGACAGATAAATGATTAATAGATAGATGTAGATAAAAGATATACATAGATAGATATAGATAGAGCCATAGAGTTCTTGAGGGCTCATCTAAGGCTCTAAAATTTTAGGGATAAGTTGCCCATGCAGTCACATTGTTTTTGTATTTTCACAATTTGCACTTTTCTGAACATTTTCATTTGAGTCATGACACTTTCATTGGTGACATTTGAGTGATTATCTTATTGACTTATAGCACATTGATTTATGTGAAATGCTTTCTTAGACACTCGATAAATGCTTGTTAACTGACTGACTTTCACAAATATTTAAGATAAGAATGATGTATTTAGTGAAGTCATTTTGCCAACAGGAAACTAACTGGGTGCCAAGATTTGTATACAATGTAAATCACAAGGACATGAATGTCTTTTGACTGCCTGGAGGAAGCACACAGATGCATTTTTCCAAGCAACAGTTTCACTTTTCTGAAGCTTATGGCTGAGAAAAAGGCTTCAGGCAGAGTCAAACAAGCTATTTTTGAGAATAAAAATAGAGTAAATCCACATTAAGTTTTCTATATTTTTATAGCATTATAGAGTGTGCCATAAAGCAGTGTCTACATATCACTGATATAGTAGATAAGAGAATGCACTTTGGAATCAAACAGTCCTCAATGAAATTAAAACCCAGTCTTCATCGTACTATCTGTGTAGTTTGGGGCATGTTTTTTTAATTTCTGTAAGGATTTACTCATAGAGTAGGCCAGATAATGCACCCTATCCAAATGTCCACATTCTAATACCTACTGTGAGTATGCTGCCTTAAATGCTAAAAGGAACATTACAGATGTGATTGAGTTAATAGTCTTGAGAAGGGACAAATATTCTGTAATATCTGAGTGGGCCATATCTAATCACAATAGCCCTTATTAGTGGAAGACAGGAAGCTCAGAGTCAGAAAAATAACAAAAACAGAGGTCAGATAATACAAGTCCATGAGTCCAAGGAATGGGCAGCTTCTAGCAGCTGGAAAAGGCAAGGAGACCAATGTAGTTTTATCATGCAAAAATAGATGTAATGCAATATCTTTCTCATAGGATTATTGTAAGGATTAAATATGATGATAAATATAAAAAACATTCAGCAATATAGACTGTCAGGATTGGAAGACTATAGAACCTAAATACATGTTCAGTTCATTAAGCCTTTTCTTGTTCAAATAAATAAACTTTGCACTCTACAATTTAACAATGCATTTTTTCTTACATGTCTACTTATTTGATCATGTAGACAGTAATTTGGCTTGTCATTGGAGAAATAGTAGAACTACCAGAATTATATAATCAGACAAGAAAGAGAATAACTTAGCATTTATTGAAAGTTTGGTGCAAGTCAACATGTTGGGCTGTTCAATTTCTCATACATTATTTTAACAACCTTGAAAGAGGTGGCATTTTTTCCATTGTTACATGGTAACTTCACACACATGTTAAGATACTCATATAATAGGACTATTTAAGTGAACATAAGTTAGTTCACAATAACTGAAAACCACAAGGAAGCACCAGCACTTCTGAATCCAGGGACTCAAGCAGTAGCTCAGGAGTATGTCTGTTCTCCTCCTATTTCCTTGCCCTGCTCTCCTCTGTCTTCTTTTATAGGTTTGCTCTTACCACTTACACAAACCTACCCTTTGAAGCTTATATCCTGCCATCCTGGCATCACCAGTGGGAAGAAAGCACCTCTTTTCCAATCATTCTTGCCAAAGTCCTAGGTCATGAACCTAGGATTAGATGTGGGTCTATGCCTGAGCTGGAGCATCAAAACGATGTAGGTGGGTTGTTGGAATTTATAAACAATTAGTGATATGACTATTTTTTTTTCATTTTATAAATGAATATTTTGGTAGTGTAGAGAATGTATCAGAAAGTAAAATGACAAATCTTGAGGGGGATTTTGCAATAGTAGGTAACAGAAAATGAAGACTGTCTCCTAGACTCATTAAACAGAAATCAGTCATTGAAGAACTTAGCGAAAAATTCAACATTCTCTCGTATTGTGTGGTTGCAACAGGACAAAAGAGGAGAGATGAATAGTTCACATTCATACAAGGTCTGACAGTTAAGTTTACAACCTCATCCTAGAAAAACTGCTACACAGCTCATTGCTGAATATCACTATGGTCACCTTCCAGATACTCCCTTAGGGAAGCTATGCACCAATATCAGCACCTATTTCACCCATCATAGCAATTTTGGAACTCTTCTTCTGAAATGTCCATCAGAGCTGTTGTTATATTACATGTGATATCCTGAATATCATAAAAATGTCTTCCTTTCAGTATTTCCTTTATCTTCAGTTAAAGAAAAAGGTAATCTAGGGTCAGATTAGGTGAGTTTGGAGGATTTTCCAATATAGTTATTTTTTTAAGGCTAAAACCTCCCTCACAGACAGTGCTGGATGTGCTGATGCATCGTTGTGATGCAAGAGCTCCTTCAGGACCATTTTTGCATACACCTTTCTCATGTCAAAATTTGCAGTTAAGATTTTCCTAACTGTTTCCCTATAAATGGTTTGCTATGCTTCTCTCCGGCAGCTGACAATTCCAATGCATAATTCGCTAAATTTTTTGCAATGTTTTCATCAGTTCTGCTTGTTACTGGTCATCCTGATTTCTCTTCATCTATGATGTATTATTTCCTCTCAGAAAAACATTTAATCCATTTGTACACTGCCATTTTCTTTATGGCATTATCCCTATAAACTTCGACTAACATGTCTGTGATTTTACTTCCATTCTTGCCAAGTTTACCAAGAAATTTAATGTGTGTTTATTGCTCTAACAAGCTCTTACATTCTCAAGATATCTCACAAAAACAGGCAACAACAGGCCACTCAGCAAGACACCGCCATATGTCAACACAAACACAGCTGTGAGGCATTGGAATACCAAGGTTATGAAACCTTACCAAGTTGTTTGTACAGTGCTGCCAATGTAAGTGCATGATGGCAAGTTCATGAACTTAATTATCAGATCTCATATACTCAATTCAGTTATGCAATCTTTGTTTCCTGCCTTATAAGTATCTCTTCTTTCCTTTCTTATAAAGAAAGCCAACACATGCTCAGCTTTTCTGGAGGGTATCAAGCTTTTTCTGGAAAAAAATTAAGACTTGTTAAACCAAATTTTGTTCCACAAGATCTGATTCACCATGAATATCCTCCTCCCTCAAGGTAAAAACCCTTTCTCTCGGCCAAGTATTCAAAATCATTTTTGAGTTAAGAATTTTGCTTGTTTAGAATTCACAGAACTAGCTTGATTTTTTTTCTCTAAGATTTCACATTGCTCTTAAGATTTTGGCTGAATCCAAGGTCTAAACAATAACTTACATTCATCCATCTAACAACTATTTACTTAATACCTACTATGCCAGATTCTGGAAATTCTATGATGAATAAGATAGTTTAAAAACTTAAAAATTCTGAAGCTTAGCGATGAATGCAGACAGGTAAATAGGAAGTAAAGCTAAACCCTGGGAAGTTCAAGAATAGGGTGTAATGGGAGGCAGAGGAAGGAGAGCAACCTTGTGTTGTTGAGGAGAGGATGTGGAGTTGGATAGGAAAGGCATATTGGGCTAGTTGACATTTAAGTAAATCCCTAACCCTAAAAAGACACCGAGAAATTAAAAGGAGATGATAGAAGAAGTATTTACAAGGGAGACATAGAATAAGTAGTATTTAAAAACGTATACACTAAAAAGGAAATGAAACAAGTGTGATATGCCTAGAGCAGAAAATAGCATTGGGTATGGGGATTGTACAGACAGAGTTGAGAATGGAGAGTGATTAATGACTAAAGAGATTAGTAGGAGCCAGGAGGGAAAGATCTGGTAGGCCATAGCACGTAGTTCACACTATATCAGGGGCATGCATAGTCATCATAGGGGTTTAAGCAAGAGAGAAATTTAATTAGACTTCTGATTTGGGGATAACTTTCTGGCTATAAAGTAGAGATGAATTGGAGAAGGATGAGCCTAAAGCAAGAAGAACAAATAGGAGGCTGTTTATGCTAATTAAGTATGGATATGAATCTAGAGTTGTTAAGGTATTAATATTAATACATATTAATATATTTGCTTTCAAAATTTGTAAGCAACAATTGAAAAGAGGATATTTGAAAGTACATAGTTTGCATATTTTATGAGTCTGAATTTAAATAACATAGATAACATATTATGTATATACCAAATATTTACATTCTAATTATACACCAGAATATATACTAGGGTCCAACAATACTTTAGATTTTTAAAGTTCCTCTTAGATCTTCCTATCGGGAGGAAAAAATATGATATCTAGTTTTATTACCACTCACTAAGTACTATAGAAGCATAATGGATAGAATGGTTATTATGCATAGAAGAAATGGGGAAGGTTTCACAGAAGTAGCAGTTGACCTGAAACTTGAAATATTTTATCTAAAAGATAAAGAGCAACAAAAATATTAGAGCCAAAACATGAACTAAACATGAAGTCATGAGGATTCATTTTATATCTAATGAGCCCAAATGAACAAGGCTAGTAATGAAGGTGGGGAGAATGGAAAAATGATAGCCTAGTTTGAAACAGATCACAAAACACTTAATGCAATGTAGCTATGATGTTTTCCTTTAAACAATAGGAACACATCAGTGTTTTAGCACAGTAGTGACTTGACCAGGTCTATAAACTTGAGAGAGAACAGTGTCGGGAATGAAGAAAACATACAATGTATGAAAAAGTGGCCAAATAAGCGCTGAGGGTCATTCATCAAGTTGTCAACGTCTATCATATCGATCTAACATTCTATCAGTTATACTTTTATAGTACTTAGTGAGTGGTAATAAAACTAGATATCATATTTTTATATGATTCCTAAATCATATAAAATATTTATATGTTTTTTAAGTTTTCAAGTCAAAAGACCATTTTAAATGCTTTTTTCCTTATTCCTACTTGGTGGTGTTTGTACTTAGATTTATGGAAACATTTTCCACGCACATATGTCTTCAGAAACAGCACTTAAAAGTTCTTCAGTGATCCACAGTCCTCAATTTAGCACTGATAGAGTTAAAGTCTTGGACATGAATTAGGACACTAACAGTGAAAATGCAGATTGGGTATGATTCAGAAGGTAAAATAAGAATAAATTGATATCCCATTAAATACAAAAATAAATGTTAGATGGAAGAGGAGAAAGGGGAAAGCAGGAAGGGTGATGGGAGGTTAGAGAAATTATCTAGGTCAGAGATGGGTGTAGCTTGTCTTAGGAGGGCGTTATAGAGGCACTAAGAAAAAGTCTGATTGAAAATGCATTTTCATGATGGAGCTGGCAAAATACCTTGTTTGGTTTGAATTTTAAATGATTCCAACATCTGGAGACTGAACTTGGTGAACGGTGGAACTATATGTTGTGGTGGGCATCACTGCGATGTAGAAAGAACATATCAAAATAGGAATCCAGGCTTTACTATCACAATTACTATGCGTTTGTATTTCTGTGTCTACTTATTGTTAGTTTCATTGTCTGTTTTTTTTTTTCCACACTAAAGTAAGCCTCACAAGAACAAGGGTGTATTCTTTGTTCTACTTCTAATGAATAAGAAACAACATAAATCACAGTAGGTACTGAATAACTATTTGTAGAGTAAATAGATTTACCACAGCCCCTCTGCTTTCACCTTCTTTTTATATGCTAGGTCGTGTTAGTAGTGAAGTTTCTAGAAACAAACTGTTGGGATTCAAGTCTTAGCTTTAGTAGCTGTTAGCTATTTAACACTAGATTTCTTCATCTCTCACAGCCTGTTTCTTCATCTATAATTTTTTTAAAAAGGCAACTAATAGTCTACTCTTATAAAATGCTAATGGTGAGATACATTAATAGATGAAAAACAATAAAAATAACAGCTGGCTAGTAGCTAAGTGTTTGAGGAATGTTGCCTATTTAAATTATTATTTGAAGGAAATTCATAGTTTAAAATATGTTTGAAAACCATTGCCCTACCTGTGTGGAAGGATGTGTTCTTTGTTACATTATGATTAAAAACCACTTTGCACTTGAGGCATTTTACATATATATTAATTATCCTTGTTAGATATGTGGGTACTGAGCAGATTTGATCGCAACAATAAATAAATAAATGGTGGTGACAGCAGCAGCATGCTAAAGTGCTTCTGGGCTTTATGAATGTATGAATGTGCACGTATCAGTGGTGGGGTGGAGGTATAGAGGGGAGAGAAGATATGACTCACAGCTGGAGGCAGTCACTGGATGGTTTTCAATAGTGTGATTTAAAGATGTTGTACATTGAGTTTATGTCATGTTTAATACTGTCTCCTATTGAATTCTTCTCTTTTGTTCACAACAATTTAACTGTTTCTGAGACTTTTAGGCTGTGAGAAAGGTACAACCTGGCCCTAACTTCCCTAACTGGAATATTTATCTTCAGCTATTCATCCCACCCTACCTACTCCATGCTTTCTATCTCCATGAGTACAGGAGAGGCTTTAGAAAAGTGTTTATTCCTCTAAGAAGTCGTATGACACACCTGCTATTCCTTAGAAATGAAATTCTTGAGATAAATGTTTGATGTGCTTTCATCTTCTTTACAGTTCTCACTCCTCTAAATATGCATTGGCAAAGAAATCTCTCAAGCAGAAAGGTGAGGCACCTTACAAAGCCATTGACTGCAAGGATGATTATTCTTCTCAGCCCTGCAGGTCATTTATTATGGATGAGAGATACATCAACCTCACCCCGTAACCAGACTCTATGCCATTAATGCAAAGGGCTTTGAAGTTGGTTTTTGTGTATCAACCGACCATTTCTATGACCAATATGAAATTTTGTGGTTCTGAGCAACTTTAATTCCCCATGCAAATATTAAAGTAATTCTGGTAACCGAGTATGAGTTCCCAGAACATTGAAGCTTAAAAACATAATATTTCAAAATCATTTTAATTGATTGAGAAAATAATATAAATGTCTTTTAATATCTTCCATGCACTATTCCTGACATGTAAATATTATAATCTCAGTTTTAAAGGTGAAATGGCTAGAGCCTCAGAGTGGTTAAATAAGTCGTTCAAAGTCATAAAGCTAATTTTAGATCTTGATCTCAAATCCAGGCACATCATGCAACTCAGGCTTTTTCTACTACATTTAGCCTCCTTTCAAATTACTTTAGATGGCACATTTGAGAGACTGCTATCATTCACAGAAGCTGTATGGTTTCTAAAATTGTAACTGGTCGGTTAGAATGCTTGTTTAAATTTCAGTGTCGCTGGAGGGAAATATTAGGTGGTTGTCTCCCAAATTCAAGGCCTCTCCCTGTCTTTTGTATGCTATATATGCCACACCAAATGCTTAATAAATATTAATTATAATAATGCTTCCAGGGTGTATTAAGATTAATGTATCTCTAGAAAGTACTTAGATTCCTTAAGAAGAGACTATCAGTTTGAGACTTTACTTTGTTATAGCATATAATTTATATAAACTAAGAAAAAGGAGACACACGGTAGGTGTTCTCCAATTGTTTTGATTATAACAGACAGCAGAGCCATGTATCTATAGACTGGTGGTCCAACCAACATAGTCAACATTTATTAAATACTTTCTATATGCCAAGTGTCCATTCAAGCATTTTACATATGCTAACATTTAGTAATTCTAACAGCTCTATAAGTTAGAAACTATTACAATATTTTTTCCAGCTGAGGAAACTGAGGCACTGAGGTGTTACATAAATGGCCAAGTTGGTATAGGCCCCCAGTAGTTTTGACTTCAGAGTCCAATAACTAAAATGTGTATGTTATATTAAACATATGCTATATTTTATATACTATACTCTCTTGAATATACGCTTCAAAATTGAAAAACATTCATTTATTTATTCATTCATTCTTTATGTAAGATAGCATTAATGGAACACTTTGTATGCTCAAAGCACTGTGCAAGAGGCCTGATAGGATATAGACCTCTCCTTATCTGAAACAATCATACAATCAAATGACATATACACCAGTGAGGCAGAATGAAGTGATTGTAATTAAATCAAAGAGCCATGCAGGAAGTTGGGGATTCATTCTGATGAAGGAATATAGAATAGTTTTTCAACAAAAAATATTTTAAAGCCATAGTTAGAGGAAAACAGAATGACAACTGAACTGAGGGACCATCAAGAATAAAATATGTAGAAGTGAAAATTCATAATATGTTTGAAAGGTACTGAATAACTGGTTGGGAAATAATTCTCCATAGACTCAGTGATTTTGGCTTATACTTCTTAGCTCTTAAAAAAAATGTTCTTTAAAAATCACTGAGGAATGACTTTAAAGGAGACTCACCCTGGGTTTGCACCTTAGAGATCCTGTTTTCGTTGGTTAAGTTTTGAGTTTTAACATGTGTTTTTGTAGTGCCCTCTTAACTAAAAACAACAGCAATCAGTTAATAGTAAAACTAGTATGTTTATGTTTTCTCTTTCCCCTAGACTATCTCTGTGGGTTTCCCAGGCTTTTATTTTTTTTTTAACTATTTTTGCTTTCGTAATACACCTTTGAAATCAGGAGGGGAAAAAAAATCCAGAAATAGAGGGTGAAGAGGTGGAAAGAAGTATGTAGGTTCAAGCAGAAATTCATTTATCACAAAGTTTTTTGTGGCTCTCATACTCTTGTACATTTAGAAAATATATTGTAGATATTGCCCTTTCATATTGTTACTATATATTTTAAAGAGTCCAACTATGTATAACTTAAACTATAAACTATGTTCTTTATCACACAATACAAAAGACAAGGAAAACAGACCATCTCAAAGAAAACATCTAAATATAAATAATGAGTAATGTGGTACTTTCATTTCTCCCCTAAAAGTATAGCCTGTTGCTGCATCACCAGCCTCTGTTTTGGGAGCCTCTTACTTACAGGGGTCTCTTTATGGTGATTTTCAGTGATCTGAAGCCTTCAGCCTTGCAAGGGCTGCATCATTCTTCTTTGACAAACCCTCTCTCCAGGACTGATGTCTTTTAAAGCCTTTATGGTTAACTAAAGATGAGTGCACACATTTGTATATATAAAATGGTAATTCACCTGCTCACTTCACCTTCCTTTTATCATACTACTTCTCAGGGAGAATTTCTGGCCACCGGTCTTGTTCTTTTACCACTTTTCTTCCACTATCCCCATCTCCTAAGAAGAAATTGCTTTCCCATATATTTGTCCTTCTTTTTGGCTGCATAATATTCCATTGTGTATATGTACATTTTTTTTTATCCAGTACAGCTTCGATGGGGAACATGGTTGGTTCCATGTTTTTGCTATTGTGAATAGAACTGCAACAAACATATGTGTGTAGGTATCATTTTTTGTAGAATGATTTAAGTTCCTCCGGTATATTCCCAATAGGGGAATTGCTTGGTCATATAGAAGGCCAATTTCTAGTTCTTTCAGAAATCACTGATGGTGGTAATGCAAACTATTACAACCTCTTTGAAAGACAGTGAGTGCCCTATCCTGCCCTCGGTGCTTAGGATGCAATATTTATCAAAACAGACACATTTCTTTTGCCCATGGAGTTTACAGTCTAGGAAAAGAGACAGATATTAATCAAATTTTCAGATAAACATGAGATTACAATTTTGATCAATATAAAAATAAAGATATAAGTTGGTGTATTATGTTAATTTAATATGAACAAGGAGGCCAAATTACGTTTTTATGGAGAAGTAATTATTAGCCATATATATAAAAATGATTAGTATTTTTCTGGGTAAAGAGGAGTGAACAAAGTGCTTCACAAAGAAACAGCATGTACAAAGGTTCTGGGACTTGGAAAGCCATGACTTAGGTAAATGCTTTAAAAAGGCCCCCATGTGGGTTGAGGCTTACGGTGTAAGATTCAGTAAGACCATGCATAGTTCAAGATTTACGTCTTGACCTAACAGCAATAGACAGTCAGTAGAGGATTTTAAGCAGGGTAATGACCTAACAAGATTTTGTTTAGAAAAATATTCTCCAGCTGCAATGTAAAGGAGATTGGAGGAATGGTGAGCACATGTGAGGAAAGTAGCCCTGGAGGTAGTCCTGTGGAGGATGGTGGGAACTGGCACTATAATTATGATTAACACAGAGTTATCCAGAGGCTCGCAATCTGTTCAGGAAGTAAAATTAACAGAAACTGCTGATGTATCAGATATGAGGGTGTGGTATTAAAAGGAATCAAGGATATCTCCTAGGTTCTTGATTTGTGTAACTTGATGGAAAGGGTATCAACTTTTTGTGACTGGGAATAATGGAAAAAAATATTTGACTCATTATTCCATTAATGAGCAACTAATTGATAGAGAAATTACACAATATGTCAGTAATCAGTAGTCAATTTGCAAGTACATACGAATAATTGCTAGATGCTCAGATATGTATTTGGCATACTAAGGCCTACAAAATACAAAAAAATGTGATTAAGAATCTTAAAATACTTACTGGCATGCTAAGAAATCTAGAAGTAAATATTGAAATTATATGTCTATGTATCGACTGATAAAATCAGGATGATAAAATCTACTTACAGGTACATATTTTTGAAAATGTGGCTTGGATGCTCAAAAAATATTTATTGAGTGAATTAGTGATCATTTTAAGAGGCAAAGTATCATGGCGTTTCATGATTAATAGAATTCAATAAGTATTTTATTAATTTAATGTTTTTAAAGATTTGGTTGAACATAATGTGTAAAAACAAAGCATTTGGAAAATGGGAGATAATTATAAAGTTAGAATTCACTTTAATCTGAGAATAAGATATTTTTATAGTCTTTATATATTAGTTTTTCTTTAACTTGGTTCTCTTCCATGTCATACATGCACAACTTTGGAATCCAAGAAAGAATTAATTCATCCTTAATGGTGACCACATAAGGGCATGTATCCACTAAGGAGACATGTATAATGAAGTTGTGAGCGTTTACTCCAACCACTTGAGTAATTCAGGCCACCAGATGTCACTACAGATTAAGCAATGGTGAAAGGCTTCCTACAATGGTAACTCTACAGAGGCTTCTGACAAGTTAAACAAATACACGAAGATACTATTTTTTAAATAATAATTAATAGTAGTAATAATTGAGCAGTTGCTTTGATTTCTTCCTTTCTTGCATCTGGAAGAATAAAAAAACAAAGAATGCTTATATTGCCTTCAAAGTCTAATTTTGCATAACTTTTGCTTTCTATCCAGAAAAAAAAAAAAAAAGTATAGATGTTACAGTTCAGCAGAGCATGTTTTCTGTTTCAGCAATTTGTTTGATTGTGAGCAATATTTTTCAAGCTCCATTTTTCTCTAACTTCATAAAAGAAGACTTCCCCCAGCTCACTTATATTAATGAGGCTTTACACAACCACCTTGCTTGTAAGGGGTGCAGCACAGGCTGTATGTGTTTCCATTATAATGGCTGTGTATAACGGGTAGTTAATCATGAAGAAAATTCATTAGCTGAATGTCACCAGAAACCTATGTTGTGTGGCAAATGAACAGGGGACAACCAGTTTGAGTTTTAATTTCTGCAATGAGCTCTTGTAAAACTCTTCTCCTCCGTATGAAATTGGGCAGAGAATTAACGGCATAACAAATGGCTGGTGGAACCTGCAGAGAGGCCTTGATTACAAGAGAGTTTGTTTTTACTATAGAAGTTTCCACAAGTTTCTCATTGGAAAAAAGAAGTTATATTCTTGCATGCCCTGAATTTTACTATTTAAGCTATGGACAAGTAAAGAAACTGAGGCAGGTACAGGCTTTGAGCAAGGCTATATTTTAGGTCTGTGTAAATTAGAATTGGAATTATTTTGGTGAATTAACATCAGCTCAAGTGAATTGATAAGATATTTGATATCTCAGAGTCATTCGATTTTTTTTTTTTTGAGTCGAAGTCTCACTGTCGCCCAGGCTAGAGTGCAGTGGCATGCTCACAGCCACCGCTTCCTCGATCTGCTGGGCTCAGGCAATCCTTCCGCCTCAACTTTCCAAGTAGTTGAAACTACAGTCATGTGCCACCAAGCTCGGCTAATTTTTTGATTCACTGTACAGACGAAGTCTCACCAAGTTGCCCAGGCTGGTCTCAAATCATGGGTTAAGGCAATCCTCTCGCCTCCACCTCCCAAAGTGCTGGCCTTACAGCCTTGAGCCACTGCGCACGACTACTTTAGTCAACAAACAGTTCTTGAGACTCTGCTCTACACCAGGTACTTTTCCAAGTGCTAAGAATGAAGCAATGAACAAGCAACCTGTTCTCCTAGAGCTCACCTTTTGTCTATTACAGAGAAATATGGGAAATATAGATATGAGAGACAAAGTAAACAATTTACAATAAATGGTTTTACCTGTTTTCTTTAAAGGAAATGAAATATGCTAGTATGATAGAGAATAACTCAAAAGTGACAAGAGGACATATTTAACATATTTAAATAGGCCACACAGAGAAGACCTGTGTGAGGAAGTGGCATTTTTTTTTCTTTTAATTTTTTTTGGGGGCGGGGTACATATACATGATGGAAGTGGCATTTAAGTTGAGACTGAAAGATGAGGGAGTCAGCCTTGTTAGGGTTCAAGCATCCAGGAGAGAAACATAATGGTTTCAGCTTCACAGTCTTTACTTTCTAGCCTAAAAAATGAGATTGAGTCCCTATCTCATTACCAATTTGAAAATTCTCATTGAGGAATATTGGCCCAGTTGTTTGTGTTCACAGCAATCAACTCTGCCTAAGAAGACAGGGTTAAAGTAGGCAAATGACTTGTAATTAATGTTCTGTATTTGGAGTGAGGGTAGGAGGAGATCCCCTGGGAAAGGGGGATCTGAAGGGTAGAGAAGATAGTAGGGGATTTAGTTACTGTAAGATTTAATGTAAGTTTTATTCAATTTTGGTACAATTGACATGCACACAACTGACTGGTGATAGAGTTAACCTATGCAAATCTTTTTGAAAGCATTTGGAAAGTAATTACAAAAGTCAAAATAATGTCCACACCATCTTCGACTTATCAGTTCATCTGGATAATGCATATTATGAATAATATTTAAAGGAAAAAAGTATGCATGAAGATGCTTCTTAAAGTGTCATTTAATAGTGGAAAATAAGAAATGAGCTGGGCTCGGTGGCTCAGCCTGTAATCCCGCGCCTTGGGAGGCTGAGGTGAGTGGATTGCCTGAGCCCGAGGGTTCGAGACCCGCCTGGGCAGGCGAAACCTCATCTCTACAATAAATCAAAAAAAAAAAAAATTAGCCGGGCGTGGTAGTG
>CAUYQG010038121.1:0-15120 GCA_963574415.1 Tarsius wallacei | reverse complement strand
AGTAGCTGGAACTACAGGCGTGCGCTACCACGCCTGGCTAATTTTTTGATTTATTGTAGAGATGAGGTCTTGCTTGCCCAGGCAGGTCTCGAACCCGCGGGCTCAGGCAATCCACTCACCTCAGCCTCCCAAAGGCGCGGGATTACAGGCTGAGCCACCGAGCCCGGCTCCTAACAATTATCTTTAATCCCTTTCTTTGTGCTTTGATCCAGCTATTAACAATTTATATCTCCTTTACCCAAAATAAATCTTGAATCTTACCACACCTGCATCCAAGCTGCCTAAATTCCTGCAGCAGCCTCTTGATAAAAGTATCCATTTTTACTCTTGTCTCCTTTGATCTAAGCTGCACACAGCAACTTTTTCTAGAAGAGTTCATAGGATTCCCATTACGGAAACCACCAAAGTAAACTCCAAATTCTTTCCTATGGCTTTCAAGACACTTTGTGATCAGGACCCTGCCAGCATCTCCAAACTTCCTCACCCTCCATTTTGACCCTACGTTACCTGTGCTCTGGCCACGCTGGCCTTCTGTCTCTTCTAAATAGATCATTTCTATCCTAGGATCTTTGCATGTGCTGGCCCATGTTACCCAAACAATCTTCCAGTCTTCCCCTGGATCTCACCACACCTGCTTCCTTCTCATCAGTGAGTTATCAAAGTGACCCACTCTTCTTTGCTAACTTAAACTTTTCCCTGTCTCCACCTCTCACCCTCTCACTATCACATTACCTATTTTATTTTGTGCATAGTATATTTTAATGTTTAGTATTGTTTATTTATTTACAGGTTTTTTTTTCTTCTCACTAGAAGGTGGAATTTCTGCTGTGTGTTTATTTTAAAACAAGGGGTTGGCACAAGGTAGGTGCTCATCAATCTTTGTTAACAAGAATATAAATATGTTAGTTAACATTGGTTATTTTAGAATTTTTCTAATATGAACAAGTAAGCATTGATTACTAATAGAATTGGGAGAAAAGCTATGTAAAAAATGATTTACTTCCATGATAGAGCACCACATCTGTGTGTTTGAACTATCATGGTGCATATTGTATTTAAATATCATGAAAATGCAAAAAACATAATGAAATCACACAAAATTGTATAGCTGGGGCTTCCATTTAAGCTATTTAGAACAATATGTTATCTGATGTATATTTTGGAATGATATAATGTTCACTGATGGTTGAGGAGCTATTTTGAAAAGTCAGCTTATTATATCTCTGACCCATTCAATATTCCCGGGAAGACTTTACAATTAAAATCCTGTCTTTTCAGGCATGAAAGGCACTTCAGACCTTTTATGGTATTTAGCTTTTGTTCCTGAAGTTCAGCTCCATTTATTTCCTGTAGCTCTGAAAGATGCTAAAAGCTTTTGTGCTTTAGAATACTGCAAGGATTAGAGCATCTCCGTTTATAGAACATCTTTTTTTTTTTTTTTTACTATTAAGTACTTATTTATTTAATTTTTTTTAAAGATGTGGGGTACAATTCAGAACTAGTATATAAGTGGTCATCTTACAGGTAAAGTTTGTATTTATGGAACATCTTTTTAAGCAGACCCATTTTCTTAAGCAAATTTTTTCTTTCCCCTTTCTCTTGCTTTTCTCTCTTGCTTCACACACACTCTGTCTCTTCCTTTTCTTTCACTGATTTTAAGACTCAGCAGAGTAGAAACTCGGGCCCATAATCACTCTTCTTGGAAGTCTCTCTGTCCTTACTCACTGAAGCTACATTGACTGTAAGAGGTTCATTCCTTTAGTGAGTATATAAATGTATTAAACTGAGCAATCAACTAAGAATTTCTATTTTGTCTGCCTGAGAATAAAAAAAGTTTTTAGAGTTTTGTTCACCAACTATGAAGCATTCATTAATATCCTCTTAAGGAAGTTGCTGAAATGCTTTGCTGGTCGGGCTCGGTGGCTCAGCCTGTAATCCCATGCTTTGGGAGGCTGAGGTGAGTGGGTTGCCTGAACCCGCGGGTTCGAGACCCACCTGGGCAACTTGGCAAGACCTCATCTCTACAATAAATCAAAAATTAGCCGGGCATGGTAGCACACGCCTGTAGTTCCAGCTACTTGGAAGGCTGAGGTGGAAGGATCGCCGGAGCCCAGCAGGTCGAGGCTGAGGTGGCCGGGAGCGGCCACTTCACTCCAGTCTGGGTGACGGAGTTAGATTCCAACTAAAAAAAAAAAAAAAAAGAAATGCTTTGCTTACTATCCTCCTCTATTAAAAATTTCTCTGTAGAAATCAGTCTCCACAATGAGAATGTTGAATACTCTTGTGCAGCACAGATAAAACTGGCACGTGCTTTTCAAATTTTGTTTTGCTAAAGTTGTGGCACTTTTGAATGAGACTCTGTCCACAAAATCAGGTGTGTGATCAGTGTCACATTTTTTCATTGTCATTAAATCAGCTTTGCTTTAACTCAGAGTCCCAATTTTGACACGTCAGCCTTTCCCTTGGAGGTCTTGTCACCCCTCGGGGTGAGGAACCCACTGCCTGTCTTTACTACCATCTGTGCCTCTGTCCACTTCTAATCTACTGTCACCACCATCCCCCTTCACCTGATATATCAATTAGTTTCTTCAGTGAGTTTAGATATAGCTGAGGTCAAATAAAGTCATTAACTTCAGACTGCTTTGCATTTAGCCTTGCCCAAATTTGACATAATATACAAAGAGCAGGAACTAATGCTCAAATTTGAAGCAGTTATCTTGACACAAATATGAGACTGGAAGAAGCCGAGTAGCCTGGAACCAGGCACCCTGAAACCAACTTAAAAATAAAAGATCAGGACACCTTTTTTTCCCAAAGGTAGCATTATAACATTGAGTGTTGCTTGGATGAAGTTATTTTTATAATTCCCTGAGTTCTGCTCTACAAAGAAACCAAGCCCTAGTGACTTCTGACCCTGCTGCTCTGTTTCTTACCCTGTGATCTTGTCTTTCTAACTCTATTGTTCTTTGCTGTTGCAATAAGTTGAAGATGTTCATTAAAACAAACCAATCACAGAAAGCCTCTGTATACTAAGTACCCTCAACTCCTTGGAGAAAACAGGTGTTATAAAAACCTAACATAAATAATAAAAGAGAAAATAGTTTGCCTTGGCAGATGTAATTACTAGGAAGCAAAACAAAAAATAATGTGCAAATACCAATAATTTGTTACAGGGGTGGCTTGGGAGTGGTTGTGCACCACAGTAAGAATAAAGGAAATATTCAGAAAAAAAACATATTATATCATGTTAACAAATAATCTTGAAAATCTCAGAAATTGTAATAGCCAATATTATGCTCAGGATATTGAGACTCGCTTATAGTTCTATGCTTTTATGTGATTAAGCAGAATTATGTTTTTATTTATAGTTCAATATTTATCAAAATCAGGTGATTAAAGTTTAGTAAAAACAGTATGTCATTTGCTTATGAAGAAATGAGTGGTGGTTTTTCACACCACATTTCCTTAGTCATAGGGTGTTTTCATTAAGGACATCTCTCAATATATAAGTAGAGACTATTTTAACATTTGAAAATGAATTAATTCTTTAAATTATTTTCTTCTTAGATTCTTTAAAGAGAAATCAGCAGTATTGTTAATTTGGTAATTCAGTTTCACAGAATTTACATTCTATGAGTCAAAATTCCATTTTAGATCCTATTAAAGTTCCAGGAATAAAAAATTTGGTAATTGATTTATTCAGTAAATGTTTAACATTAGTATCATATAAAGATATAATTCAAGACCTCAAGTTGCTTACAGTTTAGTGGTAAATATCCAAATTAAAAAAATAACATGACTGAGACATGACTTGATCAGCTTTACCTTCTAAAAAATTTTACAGAGAATGAGGAAAAATAGAAGACAGCAGGAAAAGAAAGTGCTAAGAAGGTACTCCAGTTATTTATTGCTGCATAACACACTATCCAAAGTTTATTGGCTTCAGACAGCATCTATCGTTTATTTGTTCCTCAATCTGCAGTTCTGGCAGGGTTTGGCAAGGGCAGCTCGTGTCTATTCCATGCAACATCACTCAGCTATAGGCTAGAGGATTCACTTTTAAGATGACTTATTCAAACACTGGAAAGTTAGTGGTGGCTGAAGCTCTCAGTTGGGGGCCAATTTTTTTCCATGTGGGCCTCTCCGTGGGTTGCTTGGATTTTCTTGTGGTATGGTGGCTGAATTCTAAGCGCAAGCCCTCAAGAGACCTGGAGAAATGCTGTTACCATCACTTTTGCTATAGTCACAATCCTGTCTAGCTCCTAGGAGAAGGAACCTAGTCCTCCACTCTTGGTGGGAGGATTACCACATTGTGAGAAGAGCATGCAGAACAAAAGAAATTTCGGCAGGCACCCTCTAGAAAATGCAATTTTTCATGAACCACCACGCAGTTACAACTCACATCCTTGTCACATGCAACATATATCTATCCTTTTCCTTAAGATTCTCAATTTAAACATCTGCTTGAAGCACAGTATTTTATCATCTAAGGTCCAGTGAAGATTAGACTCTTTGAATGCAATAATTTTGGTACAACTCCTCAATGTGAGGAACCATGAACTAAAGAGAAAGTTTATCTGCCCCGCCCCTATACACTCAACTTTCAATGACAGAATAAGCATAGGTAAACTGCCATAGACAAGCTAACTTAAAAGCAGGGGAGTGGGGGAAGGAGGCACACAGCAATTACTGGCCCATAGCAATCATGAAATCCAGCCAGCTTCATGTTGCCAGTTTCTTCATTAGAGTGTAGTCTTACTGTTGGGAATTGTCCTTTTTCAGCTCTTAGTTCTACTCTCTGGGCTTCTAGCTCTACCCTCTGAGTCAGCCTTTATCTTCCATTAGAAAAAACAAAAACAAAACCACTGCATTTACAACTTAATAGCCTTCTCAGTCTTTTTACTGCCCATAGAATGTTGTGTGTTTAAAGTCCACTTTTCATTTTATATTATTCGTGTCTCTGTAGACCAAACTGGTGGTTCTTATACTAGAACAATTCTCTCAAGTATTTTGTGGGTTTTCTATGAATCCACAACCATCAATATCCTTAAGTTAAATTTTTATCTACTTTACATTCCCTAAGAGGTCTTGAGATAACATTGATAAGATACTTAGAAGCCCAATTATGTAATGGAGAGATTTTGTGAAGCATACTCTTAAGATTCTTAGAAGGTCATTGACTATATAAAAAGTTTAAGGAAATACTGCCTTAGACTTTTCTGAAGTCTTAATAAAGAATCTTATTATTTCAGCCTGGCTCATTCTTTGGCCTAAGGCTTTTCTTTTTACTTATTTATTTTTGAAGGTGATATATTTGCAATGTTCATTGCCTTTTTGTTGGATTTTTTTGCTTTAATAATTATTTTTAATTGACACATAATAATTGTACTTACTTATGGAGCACAGTGTGATGTTTTAATACATGTGTGTAATGCATAATGATCAAATCAGGGTAATTAACATATCCATCACCTCAAACATTTACTATTTATTTGTGTTGGGAACATTTACAATCTGTTCTTCTAGCTATTTGAAAATATATAATGTATTGTTGTTCATTATAGTAACCCTATAGTGCTACAAAACACTAGCATGTATTCCCTCTCTCTCTAGCTGGACTACTGTATCTGTTACCCAACCTCTGACTATACCCTCAAGCCTTTTCTTAAGTTGAGAATTGTTGGCTGTTTGGAGAAGCTGAGAATAAGAAATAGGTTTATCTGGCTATTTTTTTTTTTATTGAGTTGGAGTCTCACTCTGTCGCCCAGACTGGAGTGCAGTGGCCACTCTGCTCCCAGCCACCGTAACCTCGACCCACTGGGCTCCGGCGATCCTTCCGCCTCAGCCTTCCGAGTAGCCGGAATTACAGGCACGCGCTACCATGCCCGGCTGATTTTTTGATTTATTGTAGAGATGAGGTCTCGCCAAGTGGCCCAGGCGGGTCTCGAACCCGCAGGCTCAGGCAATCCACTCACCTCAGCCTCCCAAAGCGCGGGATTACAGGCTGAGCCACCAAGCCCGGCTTATCTGGGTTTTTTTTTAACCCAGCAAGTTGTAACTTCTTCATATTTATCAGTTTGTTCTTAAGCTCTTCTCTTTCCTCCATTTTATTATAGACACAAAAACAAAATAAAATAAAACAAAAACCCCACAGAACCACAAGAAGATCTCCCTAATTAGATCATCAGATTTATTAGGTACATTTCTAATTTCCACATTATCACAAATGACAGTTTCGTGAAACTTTCTGCTTCCACATAATGAGACCACTTTCTTGCAACTTCCAGCAACATTTTTCTTGGAGCCCTCACCGACAGCTTTCTTGGAGCCTGCCAGTAACTTCTGCTAATTTCTTCCATTAAGACTTTCCCTGAGGGCCTTCTGGCTTTCTCTTGCTGCCTCTCTCAATCTTAGTGACACATATTTTAGGTTTCTGTGATGGTAGAACTCCATTTCTGTTCTGGTTACTGTGGCCATGTAACAAATTACCTGAAACTCAGCAGCTTAAAACTACCATTTTTATTTTATTCATGCTCTTGTGAATCAGAAATATGTGAAAGATTTGCCTACGAGATGCTAGCCTAGTGTCCTTCATATGGTTTCTGTCAGACAGAGGCTAGAGCTGAAACAGCTGTGGGACAAGATGTACTAACTAGCCAGACACTTCCTCCCTCTCTTCTTGGCCTCAAAGCTCAGGACTGGTGAATCACCCCCCTCTTTTCTTGTGGCCTTTCTCACATCAAGGCACCCCTAGAAGGTGCAGCTGAAGACTTCAAGAAAAGCTATTCCAGTGAGAAAAGCAATATTGCAAGGGCTGTAATGTTCTGACTTCAGAAGTTGCATTTTTTCACTTCTGCCATACTTCTTTGGTCAAAACATTCACAAAAACCAACCCAGTTTCAAGGAAAGAACGAATATAGACCATCACCCCCCTCCTTGAGTAGAGGAATGCCATAAAAACTTCAGACACATTTTAAAATTACCACAAAAGGTAATTGTAATAGTTCATGAAAGAAATTATGAGTGGGGAAGTATTATGAAAGACAGAGTGTCAGCCATGGGAACGAGAAGTGTGCAGGCCGTTGAAATAGCAGGCCTTAGATACCTATTGGCTGTTGCCAATCAGAGAGGAGTCCAGGTGAATTCCAGGTATCTGATTTGGGCAACAGCCTATCGTAGAGACAAAGAAGAAAGCACCAAGGGGAGTAGGTTTGTAAGGGGCAGGGGGAGGTGTGGAGTGGAGGTGTAAACATAATTTCCATCAAGCCCAGTTTGAGGTGCCAGAAATATCTCCAGATGGAGGTGTTTAGGAAGTAATTTGGTAGATAAACTCTAAACCCCTTGTGGGCAAGGGCTTTGTTTGGGTATTAGTTATCTTTGATTTCCTAGTGCCTGGTGCACAGGGCTCAATGACTTTGTTAATATATGGATAAAGGGCTCAGGTTTGGACTGAAGACAGAGAGGTGGGAGCACTTTGCATAGAGGTACTATTCAGTACCATGGACCTGGGTAAGATTATTCTGTGAAAATGTCGAGCAAATTTTGTCCTAAACTGATGGTAAATTAAGTTTAGCCTAAAGCTGCCTCTTCACAGATTTTAAAGATTTCTCCATTCATAGTGAATTGTAACCTAGCTGGATGTGTAAATAGGCTGTAACCTAATTTCTTATAGCAATCATTGAGTTTTGGCCAAAGGTGGTCAACCGATAAGGGCAATGCCAAGCTGTAACCAGTCTAGCTGTTTCCATCCCTCACTTCCATTGTCTGTCTGTCACTTTCCTTTTTCTGTTCGTAAATCTTCTTCCACCATGTGGCTGTGCTGGAGCCTCTCTAAGTCTGTTCTGATTTGGGGCTACCCAATTCAAAGAATCATTCTTTGCGCAATTAAACTTCACTAAGTTTAATTTGTCTAAGGTTTTTCATTTAACACTAAGCTCCTCAGGCTGAATCTGGGCAGCCAAAGCATTTTAGTAATATATTTAAAAACTAAATATTTTACATGGTCTTTAAATATTAAAAACTCTGACCACCCTGGGCCTATGCTCCCACACAGCAGTGCTGGGCAGAGCAGAGCAGCTTCAATTCCCCTTGGACAAACATGTGATGGCCTGTGTGCCACCCAGCCCCACGTGGGTCTGTGCACTGCACACCAGGGCTGTCCCGTGAAGTCTAGGATGCCGGCCCTATCGTAAGAAAAGCTGATGACCGAGGGCTGATCCCTCTGGAACAGCAGCATTTAAGGGCAGGAGAAAATATCAAAGAAAACTGAGAAGAAGCAGCTGGAGAATTCATTAGTAATATGTATAAAATATAATTGCTAATTGATTCACTGACAGCATTAGTACCTAATTCTTTAAAAATTGACGCATTGGCCCAAAAGAAAGCTAGCTAATTTATATTTACACATTTTACAAATTATGTTTTATTTATCACCTCAAAGTAAAGTGATTCAAAATTAAACATATAATAATGATGGTAATAACAAACATGGTATATAACTAGCAGAGACATAATTTATACCTACAGTCTGATTTTAAACACATTTTCTTAAGTACCATATAATATTGCCTCAAACATTAGCTTTAAAATCCTTAAATTGCTTTGTGCCTTGGAGAGAAATGAAGGGAAGAATGAGAACAGCAAAAGAGAATGAGAAGAGAGATCTGAAGACACAAACTGATGGGGCACCAGGGAGGTCCCTGAATGGGGGTTGTGTTGAAAATTCTATCAAGTATAAAACTAGAGGCTCATGCCTATAATTTCAGTGCTTTGGGAAACCGAGGCAGGAGGATCACTTAAAGCCAGGGTTCTGAGACCAGCCTGGGCAACATAGCAAAATCCTGTCTCTACAAAAAAAATTTAAAAAAAAAACAACTGGGAAAGTTATATTGCTAGGGGAGTAAGCTACATTTTGATAACCAGGCTATATAAATTGTGTTAAGCAAAAATGGTTGAATTATTTGTTGGAGAGAGAGGGCTGAAAGAAAGTATTGTAGGTATTATTTCTTGTTGTTCAGTGTCAATTTATGAGCTAGTTCTGCAACATGCTGTAACCCCCAAGATGAAAGTTTCTGGGGAAAGTTAATGAAGTAAATTAAACTGAAGGGGAACAAAACAGATTAAGGACTTAAAGAAAGAGACCGGATTGTTTAAGTGGAATGGCAGCCACGGAAGGCCTGTTTAAATAGAAAAATTTTCTTCACATTTACAGTATGAGTCAGAAGGTGTTATTCTTACCACATCAATCCCAAGGTATTATTCTTAATAAAAGTCGGCAACTTATGAATCTGCAAGTTCCATTTTAAGTTTCACAGAAAGCTTGGTTCAAAGTAGGAAGTCTCCACATCTACTTCTGTAAGTCCAAGGCATTTCACTTCTGAAATTAAACTTGCTTAGTTTCTAGGACAAAATGACTTTTAAGTTAAATTCTGAAATATTTGCTTCATTTTAAAGTTCTCAAAAGTATCCCAATCTTTACCTCGCAGGATTTATAAAGGCAGAAATAAAAATGATTCCTTTCATTCCCCCACAGTAGTGATGGGAGAGAAAAAAGATACAGACTTACATTTGTCACCCTCCTTGGATATATGTCTAAGAATAATTATACCCAGGCCTGTGGTATTTTATGGTGGTTACTTGCTCCGTAGTTCTTCAATCCAGAAGAAGAATTGCAGTTTTACTGATTGGTATGTAATAAAGAGAAATGATAGGACATAGAGATTTCTTTCCCTTGTGTTTCCATTCATCCTCTTGAAAAATCGTACTCACAATAGTACTGAAATTATGTTTAAAATCAAAATCTTTCTCAGTTCTTCCTAGGGAACATTGTATGGAGTAGCACAGGGACTGAGAATGTGCACTCTGGAGCCAGAATGCCTGGGTTCGAATCCTAGTTATGCTACCTACTAGTTGTATAAATCTGGGCAAGTGACAACTTCTTTTTGCCTTAGTTTCCTCATCAGAATAGAGATATTTTCATGTCTATTTCATACAGTTGTTATAAGGAATAAATGAATAATACTGATAAAATAATTAGAACAGTGGCCTGCAAATGGCAAAATGCATGTTTAGTATCTTAAAAAGTGAAGTAAATTATGGTATATAAACCACACAGGTATAGTGTTTGAGGGTACAGGTTCTAATCCCAACCCCACTGCTTATTAGTTGTGTATCTGTGGTAAAATTACTTAACTTCCTTATGCCTCAGTTTCCTACTTTGTAAAATAGAATAATTGCTCAAAGTAATACCTACTTCTCGGAGTTTCTGTGAGAATTAAATGGATGCTCTGTAGCAAGCACATAGCACAGTGCCTGTTCCCTGTATGTATATTTATACGATTACATATGTATATATATAATTTCTGTGAGCTTTCTGTCCCTGGTCATTAAAGTTTATCTTTAATTTTTCATATTTCAAAGTCATTTTTGGACATCTAGAGAATGAAGGTAGGTGAGGATATAAGATAAATAACTTAAGATCCCTCATTTGTACCCCACATTTAAAAAATAAAATAATTAAAAATTTTAAAAATAAATAAATAACTTAAGATCCCAACAGACCTTCTAGGGTGGCTTTGTGTTAGGGAATTTGCCACTATCCAGTCTGGCCCAAAGCCTTGTAGGCCCAGAAACCACACCTGTCAGCAGTTTCAGAGCTCATCTCCCATCCAGAACTGGGCTCCTATTAATGAAGCTTATACAATTCATGTGCAGGATCAGAATGCCAATGTTTCATCTTATACCAGCAAGTGGAATGACTGGGGAACAGGCAGCTCCTGTTCCCACCCAGCCCATGTTGTGCCTGTATGCGGGGTTTTTTTTTTTTTTTTTTTGAGTTGCAGTCTCACTGTTGCCCAGGCTGGAGTACAGTGGCACACTCTTGGCCACCACAGCCTCGACCTGCTGGACTGAAGCGATCCTTCCACCTCAGCCTTCCAAGTAGCTGGAACTATAGGCATGTGCCACCATGCCCAACTAATTTTGTGATTTATTGTAGAGACAGGTCTTGCCAAGTTGCCCAGGCTGGTCTCAAACCCTGGGCTCAGGCAATTCTCTCACCTCGACCTTCCAAAGTACTGAGATTACAAGCATGAGCCACTGTGCCTAGCAGGAGCAAATCTTTATATGACCCGGCTGTCAATTTATTAATTTATACTGAGAGACATAGCTGCTGGGTTGCTCTTCAGTTTTCTCAAATTCAAGCAAGTTCTCCCCAGAGACATGCCAGACAGGATTCCATATTCTAATCAGAAGGCAGCTTGGATGAGCATGGAATCAGAAGAGTGGATTTTTCTCAAACTCATGGGTTTGAAGGAATTAGAGAGGCAGGTCCACATTGGAAAGGGACATGCCACCAGCTCTAGCACCCTACCCCAAGGTCTCAATGGCTCCTACTGCCCGTGCTTGCTTCTGAGACTGCTTTGTGTCCATTTTCTTGTCTGGACATATTGTTTCTACAGGCAGAGCCAGGATATTCAATCAGATTATTGCCATGCCTAAGACCATGGGACACATCTGGCCTTCAAAAGTTTTTGTTTGTGTCATAGTTAGAGACTAAGACTTAAAAATCAGGAGTATTCACATAACAACTCAAGTCTGTAGCCTTTCCTGAAAAATCTGTGCTAGCACAAGGGTGGAGTTGGCAGACCCTGGGCACTGCTAGGGGAAGGAGGGAGGGAAAAAGGGAAGGGAGGAGGCATGTGGCAATACACTAGGTACCTGGTTCGCTATCAGGGGGAGAGAAGGCCAGCTAGAAGCCCAAACTTTAGTTGCATGCAACCTACTTATGTAGTAAATCCTCACTTATGCCCCACAACTCTAAAATAAACAGATAAAAATTTTAAAAAGAAAGAAAAAAAAAACCCAGACAATCGGCCCCTTCCTCCAATTGGTCAGCTACCTGGAGCTGAGTAGAAACTTTCCCCTTCAGGAGGCTTGAGTCCTGTTCTCCATTCAGTTCACGGTGAATCCCACCATGTACGAGACATTGATCTGCATTAGCTACTGGTAATGTGTGTGCCTTCAGGCCTTTGATTTTGCGTTATTCTGACAGTTGAAGTTGCCTTTATTCATCTATGCCCTGGTCTACTGTATTTTTATTTCCAAGTTGAATGCTCCTATGGCAGTGTTATTTTCTCATTTTCAGATTCACTTTACTGTTACCCCCAAGAAGGGAAAACGCATTTTAGTCTGAAAGTCCTAGTGGATTACGGTGATGTGAAGGCAGAAGTGTGAACCTCATAGCTTCAAGGAAGTGGGATACCCTTAATCTTCCTCAGGAAATGAGTGAGGCTGCTGGCTACCCTTCTCTATTTCTGGCTCAGGAGACCTTTCTTCCTCCAGGGTGAAGAATATTAAGCACTTTCATATTCTGTACTTTTTCTTAAAATCTATAGATATAATCTGCACTGAGAGAAACATAATGTGAACATCTGTATTTACAAAAGAGAAATTTGGATACATTGTTTGCAAATGTATTTACTGTGGGATTTCTTTAAGGAACAAGAGGTTATTTTTAACTTTAATGTTATAAATTCTTAATAATTAGATACAGAAAGATGTGTGCACTGTTTATTAGGATTCTGAATAATTATAGGCTTTAACTTTTTTTTTTAACTTTATCTCTAATAAATGGAGAAAATGTCATTAAGTGATTGGATCACTGACTGTAAAAAGTGAATTTGTCTCTCAGGAAGTCTTTTTTTTTTTCTTCTTCAGATGCATAACCTGTTGTTCTCCCTTTAATTCTTTAATCTTCTAAATAAATTAGGATTAATTTCTGAGTGATCTGTTTGGAAAAATAGATCAACTTAAGAAAACAGAAATGTCTTAGTTCAAGGTCTTACTATATACCTCATAGGTCCATACTACCTTAAATTTGACCGCTTGATATCCTAAATGACCTTTGGAGTACAAGGTCATAACATATTTTGTCTTTATGTTCATAGCATCCCTTATGTATCTCTTACAATGACATTTACTTCATCTTATTTAAACTACTGTTTGTCTCTCAGGAGTCTGCCTCAGCATCCAAGCATCTTTAGCTGTGTCATTTTTAAGAAGGAATACAAAAACATCAGATGTGATAAGTATACCTAAGATAACGTGAAGATTTTTGAGAACTAAAGGAAGCCAAAAAAGCAACAAGAGATGTAGAGTCTGAGTTAATTGGAAAAGCAATTGTTGTGCCCAATTTGGATACCAGATATTTTTCAGTGAGCTGTTAATAAACAAGTTTATTTACTCTGACCCAAGACTAAGTTAATATAAGCCATATCATTATAAACATTGCACTGTTGATTATATTACATAATGCATAAGCACAATCTCTGGCACATGGTTACTGTTCCATTTCTTTATCATCATTGTCATCAGTATGTGTCTGCTTACACATCTTTTGCCTCAGTTAAACCATAAATGTATTAATTGAATGGACTGCTTCATGTTTGTACCCTCTAACACAGTAGGAAGTTCATAGGAAATGATTAACTGAATTCCTCATGAGAAATGGGAATCCTTCTCAGTTCCCCTTTAGATATGCAGTCTGATACTATTATTGATATTGCTTTAGCAACAATGACTGAAGAACACTTAATTGTTGTATTTTTGACTCAAAAACTATAGATAAATAACTGCAAAAAATTAAAATTTTGAGTTAAACAAACCACACATTTTCAAATTGAAAAAAATAGCAAAGGATATTATAAGCAATGGTAAAACAAACTACACACAGAAGAGTGATATCTGTAATTAACAAAGGAGTAGAACTATAATATATAAAGAACTCCTAAAAATATGTAAAGGAAAAGCAATAACATAATAGGAAAAAGACCAATAATAATAAGATAAAATGCTCAACTTTAGTAGCAGTCAGAGAAATCCAAATTTAAACATTGATATTCTATAGCAGTCTTAAACAAATAGCAATAATGAGTCTGAAGTATTAAGACTCTTGATAGTTTAGTGCCTGGAATATCAATACAATGGAGATTGTTTGCAAGGGACTAGCATGACAGGAACTCTCATACACTGCTGGGTGAATTGTAAACTGGTCTATGTTGAGTTGCAGTTTGGAAATATCTAGCATAGTAAGTCCTCTACATACAAACCTTCAAGTTGAGAACTTTCAGAGATGCAAATGTTTGTATGTACATGTCCAATCATGTAAGTTAGTTCAGGTGTCTGGTATACATTGTCACATATGTGCATCCTCTGCAAGTGGTTATGCTTCTGTGTATTTTACTGTTCAGTCCTGTATAGAATACAGTAGTATGGTATCTTTATTTCAAGCTCAGGATTTTCAGAAGCAAGCATAAATGCAGCACTGATGTAGCTGGTACTGTATAGCCAATTATGTTAGTTGAGTACCTAGACTAACTTTGTTGGACTTATGAACAAATTGGACTTACCAACATGTTCTTGGAATGGAACTTATTCATATGTAGGGGACTCACTGTATAGTAAAGGTAGAGCTGAGTAAAGGTGAAGCTGTGCATATCCTATGACCCCACAATTTCATTTCTAGTTATTCATCTTTAGAGAGATTCTTGCACATGTATAATAATTAGAATAGTTTGATAATATCAACAAATTAGAAAGGACCTAAATGTCCACTAATAGGAAAATGGTTACATAAATTTGAATCCTATACAGCAGTTAAAAAGAATAAACTATGTAAAAATACATATAAATCTCAAAGAGATAATGCTAAACAGCAACAAAACAAAATATAAAGGATCTATTATGATACCATTTTTATAAAGCCTAAACATGCAAATTAATATCTTGTGTATAGATATACACATACTAACAAAGTATAAAAAAAGATATGTGAGAATGATACAAGCCTACCCAGGAAAATATTTACCTTTAGAGAGAGAGGAAGAATGGGATAGATAGGGACATATGAAGGGTTCAAATGTATCTATAATGTTTTATTTCTTCCAGAAAATCTGAAGCAAATTTGGCATACTGTTAAGATTTTTTTTTTTTTTTTTTGAGTTGGAGTCTCACTCTGTCACCCAGACTGGAGTGCAGTGGCCGCTCCCAGCCACCGCAGCCTCGACCTGCTGGGCTCCGGCGATCCTTCCGCCTCAGCCTTCCAAGTAGCTGGAACTACAG
>CAUYQG010038116.1:0-61086 GCA_963574415.1 Tarsius wallacei | reverse complement strand
GTGATCCTTCCGCCTCAGCCTTCCAAGTAGCTGGAACTACAGGCGCACGCTACCACGCCCGGCTAATTTTTTTTTGATTTATTGTAGAGATGAGGTCTCACCAAGTTGCCCAGGCGGGTTTTGAACCTGCGGGCTCAGGTAATCCACTCACCTCAGCCTCCCAAGGCGTGGGATTACCGGCTGAGCCACCGAGCTGGTTTATCAAGCTCTTTTGTTTGATCCCTGAAAGCTCGGGGCCAGGGATTAGCCCTTTGTTGTCATCATAGCTCTCCTGCTCACTGCTGGGAAAGGCAGGGCATGAGTGAACATTTGTGTCCATTTCTTTCCATTCCAAGGGAGGCTTGGAGTGGGGTGGGTTTGGGTGGCTGCATTTACCTGCCTCTGAGGAATGGCAGTAAGGACGTGGAGAAGAGGACCCTAAACACAACTGCTGCCTGCTTCTCTCTGCTCCTTGTCCTTGTTTTCTCACATGGTAAGTCTCCATCAAGCTGGCTGGGCTGCTCCATGCTGCCTTCCTCTTTTCCTACATGGGGTGCCTCTGTCGGGAGTGTAACCCAATGTCCAGTGGGGCCAGGCATCCTCTCCTGTGTCAGCAAGAAAGCCCATACTCTGGGATGTTGTTGGGGAAATCGAGGCAGGGGTTGTTCACAACTGGGTTTTCCAAAGGAATGGAAAGGGCCAGGCCCAGGAGGAGCTGCAGAGATGCCGGCGAGGGCAGGGAGTGATGTGGCCAGAGCTGAGCCACGGGCCAAACCTTGCCGAGGACGGACAGCGCTGAAGTCAAGGGGCGGACTGTGTGATTAATAGCACTCTTTTGGCATCACCAGAAGGGAACTTGTTCTTGGCAGACCATCAGAATTCACAGCCAGCTTTGCTCATAATACGCAGCCGGCCATGAAATAGAAGGCTGCACCCAAACCTCCCCCATCTTTCTACCCCTCCTTTGCTGGGACTTTTCTATCCATGGTAAACCCTTCCTCTGTCTAGAGAGACACAGAGGAGTTGGAAATACCCCATCCTTTAGATATAGAGACCTCCTCCCGCCAGCAGGGCTAGGAGAGAAGGAATCCTCAGGCCCAGACTCCTTTTCTCTCTCCCAGTTCTCTCACGTGCTTGCTTAATACCTCTGACCCTGGGACTCAGTAGCACCTTCCTCTCCCCACAGCAGGCCTCTTTTCTACATAATAAAGGGTCAGACAAGCCCTCTAATAAGAAATACTTGAGCTGAGAGCCAAAGACCCTGTGGGGAGGTGAGCCATGCATCTGAGGAAAGAAAATTCCAGGCCATGGTAAGGGCATGTGCAAAGGCCCTGAGGCAGTAGGGTACTCGACAAGTTGGAGAGACATTCAGGAAGTTAGGATGGCTAGAGCTGGGGAGGGGAGGGAGAGAGTGGTAAGAGATAAGACCATTTTTAAGTGGAGACAATCGAGGAAGGCTGTCAGGAAGAGGTGACCTGGATGGGGTTCAGATCTCAGATAGGGATTGTGAGGACATGGAGGGGTGAGTTGAGGGCACCATGTGGCCAGCTGTGCCAAATCAGTTCTCTCTAATTCCTTGCATTACCAGTTTTCCATGGCGAGGTGGACCAGGAATAGGTCAGAAGTCCTTCTGTGCCCCCATGTTTGCCTTGGGATCCTTGAGCTCCTGGCCACCCTTCTGTGGCTGCAGGGGTGAGCGAAGGCAGGTGAGCCCAAGTTAGCGAGATGAGTTGTAGAACTGTTCCACATCCTCTTGCCTCCTCTAGGTCTGCAAGGGGCCCTGTCCATTTCTCTTTAACTCTTTCCCCCCTCTTCTTCTTCCTCTTCACACCTTCTTTTTTTCTCCCCTCTTCTTTCTCCTCTGTGTTGTCACTCCTTAACTCACTTATTTCCTGATACGTGGCCATGGAATGGCCACATCCTAAGCTCTGAGTGACCAAGTCTGCACTTCTGCCCAGTAGCCCTTATGCTCAGCCAAGCTGGACCCTGATCCAAGCATGAGCCTCTTGGCCCTGGGACCATACTGAACAACGGCTCAGGGATCTGAGCAGAGCAGCACTGATGCCAGGGGAGAGAAGGTCCCTAGGCAGTGGGCATTCTGTCTGGCAGTCCCAGCACTAAGCTGCCTGGGCATGCCCACTAGGACCCACATCTGATCTCAGGGGTCCAAGTCCCTGTTCTGGGTGATGTAGGGATAGCAAAGTGAGGGACGTCACACTCTCCAGCAGGGTGCACGGTGGGGTGGGGTTCGGACGGGGACAGAGATGGGCTAAGGAGCTCGGAGACTTCCCTTAAGGACTCTGGAGGTCTGCCAGGGTCTGTGAGAGGTTAAGGCCACACAGAAGGGGGTCATGTCCCATGGCAGTGCTCAGGACCCCCCACGGTCAGCATCTGAGGCAACTGAGCCTGGGGAATATGTGCGGGGGCTGAGAAACTCTGTGAGATTTAAAACTGAAAATATGATGCCGACTAACTTTTAACCCTGGCCCCGGCCTGACCTCTGACCCAGGCAAGAAGTCACAAGGACTCCAGAGAAAAAGTGTTTAGGTTCCAACTCCAGATCTGACATGAGCTGGGGGACTTTGGTCATGGTACTCAACCTTTCTGTGCCTCAGTTTTCTCATCTGTAAAACGGGGCTGCTAATAGTATCCAACTCATGGGACTGTTGGAGGAGAAAATGATTTGAACAGTGCCTGGTACATAGGATATATTTGTTGGCTGAGTAATTAATTAGTCAGTTAAGGTGGGACAGTGGAAACAGAAAAAACGAAACCGACTGGAGAGACACCTGGGAGGTCGGCGTGACTACCGGAGCCGGGGAAGGAGCAACTTGGGCTGATGCTCAGACTCCTGGCTGGGACCCCCAGATGATGCCCAGAGATGTCGTATGCTGAGGTTGGGATGGTGGGGTAGTGTGGCTCAAGGGAAGGAGCACAAAGACGAGTCTAGGAAAGGGAGACAGTGAGGCTGGGGGCTGGGGGTGTAATCGACAGAATAATGCCCCCAAGAGGTCCAGACCTGTGAATGTCACCTTCCATGGTGAAGGGGACTGCACAGATGTGACTGAGTTGAGGATCCTGAAGTGGAGATTCTGGATTATTCAGGTGGGCATGAAGGAGTCACAAGAGACCTCGGAGGGGAAGGAGAGGGACAGGAGGTTTAGAGTCACAGAAGATGTGTCCGTGGAAGCAGCAGCTGGAACAATGCGGCTGCTGGAGGGAGGAAGGGCCATGGGCCTGGGAATCCAGTGGCCTCTGCAGATGGTCCCTGAGAGCTTCCAGGGGAAGGCAGCCTTGTGGAGACCTTAATTTTAGGACTTCTGACTTTTAGAACTGTAGGGCATAGTCAATTGTTTTAAGTCACTAAGTTTATGGCACCTTGTTACAGCAGCCATAGGAAACTAAAACAGACCATCTGAGGGACTGGCGGGGCCTTAGCAGCTGGAATTTGGCCTGAAGCTTAGAAAGAGCTGTCTGGAGACATGGGTCTGAGGGGAAGAGGGGCCTTCTTAGGAAGAAGACCAAGAAAGCAGCCAGAGGACTAGGAGGGGAATGGGAAAGAGAGATTAAGACTCATAAGAGGAAGAGGCTGTGGGGTGCGGGGAAGAATTGACAAAAAGGGGGTGGGAATTTAAAAGAACACTGAGGATTGGGTAGCCAAAAGCAACAGTGCTTAAAGGCAGATCCAGGGAAGTGTGTGCCCTTAGTTGGGGTTGGGGCAAGAATGGCAGGAGCTTCCCTGAGCGGGGCTGATGCATACTGTCAGGTGAAGGGTGTTCTGATCAAGATTAATATCACAATGTTCTTTTAACAGGGAAGTGGCAAGAAACATACTTGCAAGTAGGAGAGAGGGAGGAATATGGTGATGGCGGGGGAGAGGTTGAGGGTCATGGGGCCACCAGGTTGAGGGAGAGCCATCTTTTTTTTTTGGAGAGCCAGCTTTAAGAAAGCTCTGGACATGTCTCTGTGCTGTGTGTGTGTGGTCAGAGGAGAGGTGGGAGACAGGGAAGGCCAAGCAGTAACTGATAGAGTAAAGGCCCTTAGAAAGGAAAGAGAGTATTGAGAGAGAGAGAGAGAGAGAGAGAGGGAGAGAGAGAGAGAGGGAGACAGAGAGAGAGAGAGAGAGAGAGAGAGAGAGAGAGAGAGTCAAAGCTGATGGAGAAGAATCTGCAGAACATTCAGGGAGATCCTGGGGCCTGTCCCCAGGCAGAGGTCTGACGTGCAAAGTGTGATTTTCCTTCTTCAAGTACTTAGCTAGACCCTGGTCTATACTAGCTTGTTAAATTCTCAGAAATGTGGTGAGCTCTTTTTAGAATATTTACACTGTGGAAATAGGCAGATGCTACAGCTCAGCCTCCATCCCAGAGCTGATTGTTAAACATTTATTAGCAGACCACATGAAGGAATGGCTTGATTCAGGATCTGGGACTCACAAAAGTAGGGGGAGGTGAGGAAGTTAAAGACGGCAAGAGAGGATGAAGTGATGGATCACGGGACTAGCTGGCCAGGAAAGAAAGGTGTAATCAGCTGGGGACAAGGTGAAGGGTAGGGAGGTGAAGGCTTGGTCAAGGTTGGGACCAATGAGCAGGTGTAATGGGAACCAGGCAGAGAGAACAGGAGCAGATGGATTCAAGAGGAAGAGATTCGCTGAGGATTTGGGGGCAGGCAGATCAAACTGGGCCCTTGGGCCAGGGCATGGTCCTAGGAGGAGGGAAAGAGGGAGAAGACCACTGTAGTTTCAAGGTCAGAGTGTCATCATGGGTCAGTCTCAGTACAGTAGAGTCACACTGATGATCAGGGTAGGGATAAAAGTGGGGAAGACAGCTTATGGCCTCAACACCCAGGTCTTTAGTGAATGGGACAGAGTGATTAATCATTCATCAGATGTTTGGGACAAACATATCAGCAGGAGTTGGGCAGAGGACAAGATCCTCAGAGGAGGAGAGGCTTTGTGCCCAAGGACAGAAGCCTATTCCTAACAGTGTTGTGTTTTTCTTCTACAAAAAATTAAAAATGTTTTTCCTAGCTCTGACCACTGAATCAGTGACCAACTCAGTATCAATGAAAGCTGAGAGCTCAGATGATGGTCTCCAAATTGTCATTTTCCATTTCAAAGAGACCAGGGCTCTTTAGACAATTGGCTAACCCCAGGTGAAAGGGCAGAAAAGAATGGAGCCTGAAACATCTCATCAGACCAGAAAGTGAAGATGAGCCCAAGACACTCCAGGTCATGCCAAAGGTCTCTGGAGCCAGCTGGAAGGGGTGTCACTGGCCAAACCCAGAGCAGATGTCTACAGTGAGTCAGAACAGAAAGGATGCCTAAAAATCATGACATTATCATGATACTAAAGAAACCTCAGTGACCACGCCTGGAAAGAATGCTAGAAAACTGACTTTTCCTCTGATAAAGAGTAGCATTAAGTGTCTCTCCTGCCTTTCCTCTTCAGACTCTATTTCAACCAAACAGCTAGTAGTGAATTCATTTAGAATGTTAGTGAATGAATGCAAAAGAAGGAATGACAGAATCTCACCACATTAAGCTCCAGTAATATAATGGGTCCAGGTCATCTTCAGTGGCTGCTCGAACCAACAGGTGAAAGGCTGATGGGTCACTTTACAATGGACAAATCAGGCTGACAGCTCCTGATCAGGATCAATTTTGATACCACAAAAGAGAAGAATTCTTGCCAGACTGAACCTGAATTTGATCATACCAGCTTGCAGGAAGTATAGGGAAAAGAAGGATACGTTAAATAGTACTACAGGATGCAAACTCCAGACTGTGGGATGCACCTTGTGACAAGCAAACTGAAGGAAAAAAAGGGGAGAGAGAGGAAACTTATCAATGAAAGAAGCCTAGTAGGCAAATCGACCACATGCAGTGTGTGCTCTTTTTTTGGATCCTGCTTCAAACAAACATACTAAAAGTTACAGAATTTACAGGTGAAGTGATATAACATCTGGAATGCTCTTTAAACTAATTTGCAGTAGTGGGAAAGTGGCTGGGTGTGGTGGCTCACACCTATAATCTCAGCATTTTGGGAGGCCAAGTTGAGAGGATTGCTTGAGTCCGGGAGTTCAAGACCAGCCTAGGCAGCACAGCAAGACCTCGTCTGTACAAAAAATTAAAGAAAAATTATCCAGGCAGACATGGTGGCAGGCACCTGTAGTCCCAGCTACTCAGGAGGCTGAAGTGGGAGGATTGTCTGAGCCTGGGAGGTCAAGGCTACAGTAAGAAGTGATTGTGCCACTGCACTCCAGTCTGAGTGACAGAGTGAGACCCCACCTTCAAACAAACAAACAAACAAAAGAAGATCAGCTTTGAGTTGAAGTCAGGTCACAGGTACACAGGGGCTCATTATACTCTTTTCTCAACTTATGTATGTGCTTGAAACTTTGCAAAATAAAAAGTGAAAAGAAAACCTCTCTTGCTCACTGCTGTTTCATAATAACCACTTGATAGATGTTAGCTGTTCCATTAAAAAAAATTTAGGGTCCATAAATGGAGGATCACTCCAACCCATCCCTAGTAAGGATGGTCCACTTTAAATAGAGGGCTGTTGTGCTAAGTAAAATAAGCTAGTCACAGAAGGCTAAATACTGCCTGAATCTGCTTATAAGGTATCTAAAACACCCACATTCATAGACACAAAGAGGGGCATGGTGGTTGTCAGGGGCTGAGGGGAGGGGGAATGAGTAGTTGCTAATCAACAGGCATAACGTTTCAGTTTGACAGGATGAATATGTGCTAGAGGTCTGTTGTACAACATTGTGATCATAGTTAATAATACTGTACTTACACTTAAAAAAGCATTCAAAGGGTTGGCCATGCATGGTGGCTCATGTCAGTAATTCCAGCACTTTGGGAGGCTGAGGCTGGAGGGTTGCTTGAGCCCAGGAGTTCAAGACCAGCTTAGGCAACATAGCAAGACCTCATCTTCACAAAAAATCAAGAAATTAGCCAGGTGTGGTGGCACATGCCTGTAGTCCTAGCTACTCGGGAGGCTGAGGTGGAAGGATCACTTGAGCCCAGGAGGTTGAGGTTGTGGTGAGCTGTTATTGTGCCACTGCACTCCAGCCTGGCCAATAGAGTGAGACCCCAACTCAAAAAAAAAAAAAAACTGTTAAGAGGGTAGATTGTTAAGTGCTCTTACCACAATAAAATAACATTAAAAAAATAAATAGAGGGCTGTTTCGCCACTCAGATCCTTAGCCTGGCCGAACATGAACAGGATATAGGTTCTGCCGCTTCCTTCCTTTGCACACATGTACTGAGCACCTACTATGGACCAGGTGCCATAGATGGGAGACATAATGCCAGTTTTTTCTTCAGGCTTTTGGTCCAGGGGACAGTGATGCCATTACTGAGGACCTGCCACAAAGTATCCCTCGCCTCTCCCCCTGCATCTACAGACCCCTGCACCTTAGGGAGCCTGTGGCGATGGGTCCTTCGCAGGTGTCCAACTCTCAGGTGCATACACCTAATTCACTCTGCATCTGGCCACCAAAGTGTGCCTTTCAGACTGGACACCAATGCTCAGTGTTGCCTATAGCTTCTCTCCTGCCTCCTTCTGCCTCCTCTCTCGCTGTAAATAAGGCATAACATTCACACAGTCAGGTATATCAAAGTGCATACATCTTAAGCACACAGCTTGATGACTGCATATGCATGCACCAATGTAATCACTGCCAGTTCAAAACAGAACATTCCCAGCCCTTTAGAAGCTTTCCTAACATTCTCTTCCAGTAAGTACCACTTCCACATACAGGTAACCACTATCTTGATTTTTATCATCATTGATTAGTTTCCCCTGTTCTTGAATGTCACATACACAGAATCTTGTGGCATGCATGATTTTAATCTCAGATCTGGCTTAGTTTGCCCAGTACAATGTCTGTGAAATTCACCCATATTGTCATGTGTATCTGTAGTTTGTTCTTTTTCCTTGTTGTACAGTAGCCCAGTCTATAAATACAGGGTTTATTTATCCATTCTCCTGCTGATGGTATCTGGCTTCATCTCTTAACCCCTATTCTCTGACTACATATTCCAGGTTCCCCAAACCACAGGGCAGCACATGGACACTGCCACTCCTGTGCCTACATATGTATAGTTTCCTTTGTTCTCACACTTTATGATATTCATCTAAATATTGACAGTTACAGTGAATTGTGATAAAAGTATGTGCAGAAGCATGTGGGATACCTAAGTCTGGGTGTGGTCAGGGAGGCATGGGCTTTCATAGAGCTTAGACTGAAAGTACGGGAAAAAGGTCCGCATGTGGGGTCCTGGGACATTGACTGGGCTGTCCTGGAACTTTTGATATCAGAGCCTCTGGGAGGGTCACTGGGCTCTGAGTCCCTGGGGCTGCTTTGTGTGATGGCATTCAGAGGCTGACTTTGATGCTCGTGACTTGTCCAACAACAGAGAGCTAGGAGTGAAAGCCTGGGGTCTGTGTGTGGTCACTAGAAATGACAGAGGGTGGGGCTGGGTGTGTGTGTGTGTGTGTGTGTGTGTGTGTGTGTGTGTGTGTGTGTAGGTTTCAGTGGATAGTCAATCTCTGGGCATGGCTGGGGACACTTGTCAGCCAGGCCAAAGCCAAACACAGTAAGGTGCTACAGTCATGAAAACACACAGGAGGGACATGGCCTTTGGAGGTGTCTGGGAGAAGAAGAAAGCTCTTCTGCAGATGGCTGCTTGCCTGGGGTGGGGTTTCCTCAGTCCCTCCTGTCCTTCTCTCACCCTCAGGGAGGTTGACACCAGGTCCCACCTGACCTGTGGGAGCAAGGGGACTTTTGCCCCAAGCCTCTTGGGCACAGGCTTTAATCAGGCACAGTTCTAGCTAGCAGCCCACCCCTCCCCACATTCAACCCCACCTGGGCCATACCCATTTTTCTACAGTCCTCCAGGGAAGTCTGCAGGCCAACTGCTGGAACTGCTGCCCCTCCTCTACAAGTCTGCAAGTCTGGGCTCCTCTGCTCATCGGGCTGAAGATCCCTGTGAGGAGGGACTAGTGACACAATTTCCTGTGATTTTCCATGGCACCCAGCCCTGCACCAGTTCACTGAGTTGAGGGCAGGGCTGTGTATATGTCATGGGTGGAGCTTCCAAGAGCCCCTCCTCCACAGGCTCCAAGGATTCGTGTCCCCATACTCTGCTGTGCAAACTGAAGCATGGCTGAGACTGCAAAGGGAGTGTTACTAGCAATCACACTGGTCAACAGGCATAGAGCTGGACTGTCCTGGGTCAGTGCGCAGGGAGCAGATGGCTCAGCAGGGTGCCGGGCAAGAGGATGCTCTCTTACTGGGGTGAGGGCCCTTCTCGGGCCCACATGCAGCTCTGGCACCAGCAGCTCTCTGGGGTCCCAGAGGAGTCAGTGCTGCCCTCCCTGGCCTTGCTGCCTGGAATTGCAGCATTGGGCACATGTGGTCTAACGTCCTCATTGACCCTCTTCCTGCCTCAGGGAACACATGCCCTGAAGCTGTTCCTCACCAGGAAAGAGGGGCAGTGGGAGGTGTGGGGACGATCTCCAGCCCCTCTCTGGGACCCTCAGGATTTTAGGCACCTGTGTCTGTGGTCCCAGTCTCTTCCAGCCAGGTCCTTAGACGCCCCCTGGTTCCAGACACCCCGTCCGTGGTGCTGCCTCTCTGACCTGACCCACAGCATTCCAGGTTTAGAGATGACAGTCCATGGCCCACTGTGCCAATGTCCCTCTGGGACTGCAGGCCCTTCCGTAGGGCTCTCGCTATCCCAGGAGCTGTTAGGGCTGCTCGCCAGCTCCCACCTCTGCTGTGGTTGTGGCTGCTGCTTCCACCTGGCTTTGTGTGTGGAGGTGTGAGTGAGGGCACCCCAGGCCTGCTTCACAGCCCCTGGGTTGTGGCCTTCATTCCTAGGGCCTATGCTGGCTATTCCTTGCTGGCATACACTGCTCCTTCTCAGTCTCTCCATCTCTGGTGCCCATCATACCTGGTGTGGTGACCAGGACCTTGGAGGAGGCAGGTGCCACCTGAGCAACTCTTCCCAGCTGCCTCTTTCTCTACTTCTGTTGGTTCTTTCAAAGTGCGTGCTCCCCGGGGCTCTGTTTCCAGACTCTCTCTTCTTTTCTCCTACCATCCTTTCTGGGAGACTATACCCCAAGCTCGATCTCCATATCTGGATTTCCAGTGTCCTCTGTCCCCCACCACATACTTGGCACTTCTGTACCAAGATATACCAGCCCCTTGGGGCCCACATTCCCCCCAGAAAGTCGCTGTTCAGAATGTTCCCTGTTTCTTCAAAAGTACCTTCCTCCTCCCAGCTCTAGGCCCTGTGCTGGGGGTGTCAGGATCTCCTGGCCCCCTCTCTGCCCTCCTGCACAGCTTCTAGGCTCCTTCTGCCTCCAAGACAGTCCTGCTCTATTGCCTGTTGACCAGCGTGATTGCCAATAGTGCTGCCTTCTGCTGCTCCCACCCTTCAAGTCATACTGAGGCAGGTCGGGATATTCTGTTTCCTTGTCTCCTTGCTTGGCCTCTGTCCTATTTGCTCAGTATTGCCAGATTCCCTCAATTCAGCTCCACCAGGTCTCTGGGCTCCGTGTCGGGGCACTCAGGGAGTGCTCCGGGAGGCTGCATGCAGCACAGATGAATAGGAAGGAGGATACAAGGCTGTCCCCCTCCCCTGCCTACTCCCTTGTCATGTGTGAGAAGCAACAGAAGTGGAGGAACCGAGAAAGAGTTGTGCATGCCAGCAAGGGGCGAAAGTCATAAAAATTTAGGGGTGACCTCCTGGAAGAGGAGGACAAGAGATCCAGACCTCAAAAAAAGCAGTCGACTTTAGCAGTGTTAATTGGAACAGTAAAAATTTAGAAAAACCTAACGTTTATCAGAAGACTGGATCAACACACTAGAATATTCTCAAGTGTACTGCTGCCAAAATGGCCCAGCATGGTAAGTCTCAGACACATAGTGATGGGTGAAAACAGCAACTTAAAGAATGATGCACACAGCTTGGTGCCATTTATATAAATTCTAAAGACACACAAAACAATACTACGTATTGTGATAGATACAGATGTTTGTGGTAAGAATATAAACATATGCGTGGGAGTGGCACACACAGATTTACCTCTAGGAAGGCAGGGAGGGAAACATGAAGGGGCTGGAGGAGGGAATTTAGTTGTGTCTGTGTTCTATTTCTTTGAAAAGAGAGAGAAAGGTGTCTAAGGCAAATAGAGCCAGATGTTAACATCTGTTCACTACGGGTGATTGCAGGTACATGGTGCTTGTTTTGTTTTATTATTTTTTCCTTACTTGTGCAAGGAACTGAAATTTAACAGAAAGTTAAAAACAACAAAAAATAAAAGGATAAAAAGAGGAGGTGGCGTTCAAGTTTTCCCTACAAGGGGCAGGGGAGAATAAAGGCACCAGGCACTGGACCCAGCTGGGCAAGGCTGGGGGACAGATGTGGGTGGTGGACTTGGGGACTCTAAATCCTGGGTGGGTGGGTGTCTAAAGGGGGCACATCCGTTTTCTCCTGCCTGCTTCATTGACTCCTCCTCCTCTAAATGTATTGCTTGGAATCCATTCCTGGCCCCAGCCCTGCAGCAGTCTTGAGCTGGGTGATTTCCAAGTGGGTGATTTATTCATTCTTTACCCTGTAATACTGAGCATCTACTACAAAAGCCACAGCCCACAGAGCACTCACCGTGGGCCACAGTTGTATTCACACATAATAACTCACTGAATTGTCACGAAAGTCCTATCGGTAGGCATTATTACCACCACCTTCATGTCTATTCTATGGATGAAGAAACAGGCACAGAGGGGTTAAGGGGACTGCCCGAAGTTACAGAGCCAGCGAGAAAGAGGGAGGGCTAGGATGGAACCCAGGCTGCTGGCGCCAGACTCTGTGGTCCTCACTGCAGTGCTCCTCACATGCCAAGTCTGGGCTGAGCAGTGGATTCAGTCATGGCACAGGCAATGCAGCCCTGCCCTCACAGAGCTTCTGGAAGATGGATATCAAACCAAGAAACACACAGATGTCATTACAACAGATGAAAAAAGTGAAAAAAGAGAACCTTGTGTTCCAAGAGAGAGAAAACAAGGAGAAGGACACAACTGGGACAGATGGGTCTGAGAAGGCCTCTCTGAAGAGGGAGCATTTAAGCTGAGACCTGAAGGATGGGGAGCTAGCCAAGAGGGGCCGGGGAGGGCAGTCAAGCAGAAGGTGCAGCAAGTGCAAAGGCCCAGAGACAGGCACGAGCTTGAGCAAGGAACCCAGTGAAGGTCAGAGGGGGTGGAGCATGCAGTGAGCCGGGGAAGAGCAGCAATGCTATGAGGACAGACAAGAAGTGGCCTTCATTTGGGGCCTCTCTTATTGGAAGGGAAACCTCCCCAGGTCCCCCTGTGGTTCCAGTGTAAATATTCACAGTGTCCCATTTTGGTTTGGACAATAATAAATCTGAAGGTCACTCTCTCATAGGTGAGTGTGGAGAGTTTGGATTTTGTTCTCAGGACAGTGGAAAAGCATCGAGAGCTTTTAATAGGAGAGCGACACATCTAATTTATAATGTATAAAGGTCACCATGGCTGCAGTGTGGAGAGGGCCTGCAGGGGCGCAGGAAGGAGGCCATTGTCTCTTTCCTGACTCAGCCTCGCAGCGTGAAGGAGACAGGCCTGGGGAAAGGCAGGGAAGGCCTGGCTTGGGCTGGTGGAGGCTGCAGCCATGGGAGGATGTGACGCAGGGCAAATGTGTCCCCAGAGATGCTGTTCCCCTTCTCCCCCGTGGCTGGTTCAGCCCCCAAGTCCAGACCCACAGCTTCCAAGAGAGGCCTCAAGGGGTGGAAGGAGGCCCTGAGAACAGCTGCCCATCTCTCAAGACTGCAGGGAAGCTTGTGAAAGAAACAAGAAAGTTCCCCAGAAGGGCTCAAGGACTCGGTAAAATGCAAGACACAATGATGAACAGGATTAGCTTTCTATTGGCCAATCTGCCCCCATTCCTTTTCTTCCCACATGGCCTCCCTCCTTTCCAAGAGGAGATTTCAGAAGTGAGAGCCCAGCTTCCAAACCAAATGAGTGCTGGGGGAAAGCAGGCGTCTTGGTGTCTGCTCACAGGTACCTGTTGACTGGCCGGGGCTCCCCACCCATGAATGAATGAATACCTCCGGGGAGGCCTCTGTGGAGGGGACACGCATGCAGCTGACCACATGCTGTGGGCAGATGCAGGCACAGCTTTCTACGGACCTTGTATTTTTAGAGGGACCAGGGCTTGTAATAGAGGAAGGGAGTACAGAAAAGTTAGAAACCTGTGAAATAAGCCTAGCAAGCACCAAGAGCCTCTCCTTCGCCCCCCACGAGGTGGTGCCTGCACACCAACCTTTTAGGAGGCCAGGGACGTTGATACATCGACCTTCCGTGTTCAGGTGGAGGGTCTCCCAAGTCTGGGTGCCAGGAGGGCGCCACCACAGGCTCGGGAAGGCAGGGAAGGGACAGGAGGAGAGGGGTCACTCACCGAGTGGCAGGACGAAGAAGAAGGGGAACCAGCAGAGCACGAAGACGCCCACGACGATGGCCAGCGTCTTGGCCGCTTTCTTCTCGCGGGAGAACTTGAGCAGGCGCACGGAGAGTGAGCTTCGGAAGGTGTGGCCCTTGGCGCTGCGCGTCGCGTGCGCCCCATCGGCGCCAGTGGCCGCGCCGCGACAGTGGATGCGCAGCACCACCTCCGAGGCCTTACCCCGCTCGCGCTTGACGCCTGCTTCGAGGCTGCGCGTGGTGCTTCGCGCCACCACGTACACACGGCAGTACATGACCACGATGACCGCCATGGGCAGGTAGAAGGAGCACACGGAGGAGAAGACAGCGTAGCCCGCCTCCTCGGTGATGCCGCAGAAGCGCTCGTCGGGGGGCACGGGCTCCTTCCAGCCCAGCAGCGGCCCTACAGACACCACGAGGGCTACGGCCCAGAGCAGCGCCAGGATGGCAGCCGCCTTGCGCTCGGTCATGATGGCTGGGTACTTGAGGGAGTGGCGCACGCCCACGTACCGGTCCACGGAGATGGTGCAGAGGCTGAGGATGGAGGCTGTGCAGCACAGCACGTCCACGGCGGCCCACACGTCGCAGAAGGCCCGGCCAAAGGCCCAGAAGCCCAGGACCTCCATGGTGGCCGAGAAAGGCAGCACCGTGGCGCTCAGCAGCAGGTCGGCCACGGCCAGGTTCACGATGAAATAGTTGGTGACTGTCTGCAGGTGGCGGTTGCAGGCCACCGAGAGGATGACAAGCAGGTTGCCTGCCACGGCCATGAGGATGAAGGCTGCCAGAAAGACGCCCACGCCCACGCCCTGCGCGCTCACCACTAGCCCCTCGACGGCTGCCGTGCCGTTCACCTCGCCGCCAGCGCCCGCGCTCCCCGGCTCCCCGGCGGAGCTCCGGTTGTCCTCGCCGCTGCCTGCGCCCACCACGCCGCCGCCGCCGCCGCCGCCCGCGGCCCCCGGCACGCTGCCCACTGCCGGGCCCTCCGAGGCGGCCGCGCCGCCCGCGCCGCCCCCGCCGCCGCCGGTGCTGGCTCCCCCGGCGCTGCTGTCCGGTCGGGGTCCCTCGAAACTGACGCCCAGGAGGTCGCGGAAAGTCATCTCAACGCGCGGCCGTCGGGGGTCGGGCCGAGACGCAGGATGAGCGACTGGCAGGGAGAGGGGTACACGGCATAGCCGCGGGGCTCCGGATGCTGCCCTGCTCGCGGGTCCCGTCGGGGTCCTGTCCCAGTTCGTGTGACGCGGAGCGCGGCTGCCCGAGAGCGGAGCTGCCCGGCCCGGGCGGCTGCCGGGGCTTCTCCAGCCGGCGGTGGAGTCGGACCGAGGAGCCGGGGCCGGCAACGCGCGCGGCTTTCCGAGCGTGCCCAGGCTAGCGGGCAGAGCGGCGGCTCCCGGCCGGGCGGTGCAGGCGGCGGCCACTGCGGCGCTCCCAACTCGGCGCGGGGGGGCGGGACGGAGGAGTGGCAGCGCCACGAGGGAGGAGGGGGCGCCACTCTCCCCGGGAGAAGGGGCCCTGCGCGCAGGGCAAGCGGGTGTGTCGGGGGTCAGAGGGGCTGCGGCGCCGGCGCGCGCTTGGGTCCCGCAGCAGCCACCCACGCCTTCCCGCAGGTGACGGAGCCCGCCTTCTACCCTCGCGGTACCCTTCGCGCTCCCTCCCGGTCCCCCTCCCCCGTCGCCCTCAGACGCGTCCCCCTCTCTCCCGCTCTCTCCCCAGCCTCTCGGTCACTCGCTGGTGCCCTTGGGCGCGCGGTGCGTAGAAGGCGCGATCCTCGGGTCTCCGGGCTCCCAGCTCCGGCCGCCAGAGAGCAGCAAGCGCCCGGGATCTGCCCGCAGCCGCCGCTCTGCGGACCGGACCGCGCAGTGCAGCGGCGGGTCGCCTCCTGGGACTGCCTGGATGCATCTGCCGCACCCGCACCTCCTTGTTTCTCTCAGGCCGCTGCCCAGGGCAGGGTTTCAACACCTCTGCCCAGTGCGACAGCGTGAAGAGAGCACGGGGAGGGGTCAGAAGTCCGTGCTGGGCTGAGGCTAGGTGGGATGGACAGGGGAACAGGAAACTCTGGCCACAGTCCTCGGACACTGCCCAAGACACACTGGTCTACGTATACCAACTCCTCCTCTGCAACTTCATTCCACGTCAGATGTGGGAATAAATCTTTCTGTTGCTACCTTAAATAAGTGGACTTGTTCTGGGAGGGAGAGTTGAAACTCTGGAGGGTGGGAAAGGCCACTTGGCAGGATGGCTAAGGGGTGGGCGGGTGTGAGACAGTCTGACTCCAAATCCAAGCTCCGCCCCATCTTAGCTGTTCGACCACTTTGTACCTCGGTTCTTCATCTGTAAAATGAGAACAAGAGGCGTTGTCACCGAATGGCATGAGGGGTAAACGACTTATTATGTCTTATGGTCCCCAGGCAGTGAGTGCATGAATTTGTTAGCTGAGTAGGGCTTGGCAGGGCAGAATTTGAACAGGGAAGACAGACGGCAGAGGGAGTGTGGAGATGGTAGGGAACCCACACACAGGTGGAGGAGGGGATATGAAGGGCCTCTCCCTGACTTGCCGGACTAGGTAGGGAGAGTCACAAAGAGATCATTCTCTTAGTCAACATAAAAACACTTACCTGCTGCTGTCACCTGGCAGGATCATGCTGGATACAAGCTGGATGGCAGAGAGAGGAACTGCAGGGAGGATAATGTCACCTCATGAGTGCAGGGTGAGGATGGCTGGAGCCATACCAGGGAGATGAGGGGCCTCGGAGGAGGGGTGTCTGGGAAGGGATAGAGCACTCATGGCCTTGCTGCCCGCTGGTTGTGGGTGACACAGGGCAGGATGTCTGAGAGTCCTAGAAGGGAAGATGCTTTGAAGAAAAAATAGAAAATGGAAGAAATGTTGAGAGATGAGTGTTTCCCCCTTTCCCCAACCCTGGAAGGCTGTTATAATCATAGTGTAAAAACAGCTCTTCCAAGGCCCTCAGTTTCCCATTAAATCTTCCATCTTTTACATGGGGCTTTGGAAACTTATCATAGCGAGTTGAAATGAAAGCAAAGTGACTTCTAAGGATTAACTGAAAGCTGACCAAAAGCAAAACCTTGAGTTTGGGCTTCCTCTTTGAAGAGGAGGGACAGAGGGCACTGTGTGTGGGGGATGTTAGATGGCGGGTCTGTGTCCATGGCTGGTTGCCATCTCATAGCACGGGGGCAGGCATAACCCTGGTGGAGTTCATCTGATTCTGGGCTTGGAGTTTTCAAAGAAGGTTGGGAATAGGAGACACAGTTAAACAGGGTTGGGCTGGGTTACTAGGGGGCTACTTCACTAGTGTCACATAGAGAACTGTGTTTTATTCTGGTCTAGAGAGCCAGCAGGAGGCTGGCTGGAGGTGTCCCTGCCAGCAGGGTAGGAGGAGTTGTGGGATAGCATGCCTGGAAGACATGGAGCACCCTTACCCGATTTCAGGCTTTGATGGTCCTCAGAAGGTCTGCAAGAGGGTTCTGGAAGTTCTTGAGCTCCAGGGAAAGGAACACGGAAGGGCGGGAGTTGTGAGGTCCTGGATCACTACAGGTCCTGTGTTTTCTGTACCTGCTTGTCAGATGCTCAGATCCAGGAAGGGGTTGGGAGCATGAGCTTCTGGCAAGAGCAACAAGTTTGTGAATTCATCCCCTTCTTTCCATAGTTTCTGCTTCAGGTCAGGTCCTGATCATGCCTCACTCTGCTTTCCGTTCATACTCCAATAATGCCTTCTCCCAGTCTTTTGCCATATGGCTCCTCCTAAATTATGACCATTTTACGCTTTTAAAAATATTTCTTTGATGACTCATCAATGCTTTGAGTTAAATTCATAGCACACTCAGTCTTGTGGGACTGGACTCTTTCCTGTTTTTTTTTTTTAAATTTGAGTATGGGGGTGGTGCTTAAAACATTCATTTAAAAGGCGACCCCAGGAAGCATGAGGAGGTGGTTGTTTCTTTAAAAGGGAAGCTGCATTCAGACTGAGCCACACAGGACCCTGGGATTTATTTGGATTACAAATAAATGAATGTGAATCAGAGGCTTTTGTTCCTGAAATGATTCTTACATGAGATCTGTGTTCTAGAATCTCATACATAAATAGAACCCTGTGCAGAGGGATATCACCTTCAAAAATGGCTAGAACCTTTGCTAGCTGAATCTCAGAGTCTAGAAACTCTGCTTTTAGCCACGTCTCCACTGCATTTCCATCTGAAGTTAGTTCCCTCCAATCATCCTTAAGGGCATTCTGGAAGAAGTGGATTTCAAGGAGAGTTTAAATGCCTTTGGTCAAGGATTATCTTCTATTCTTCATTGTTTTTTACCTTGACTTGACCTGTGGAAGTGAGGATATCCTTGTCTAAAGAAATGTTGGAGGGCTTTCTGAAGTTATTATCAACGTGCTCAGCTGAATAATACAGTTGGGTTTAGTCCTTTGGCTAAAATATTTGTCACAGAGTGTAGAAGATGAATGAGTGGGGCCAGTGGTGACCTCAGTTGTGATAAGATGTGATCCACTCCCCACATCCCATCAATCATTCGCTCAATTCTCCCCATTAGAGCCAAACCCCTTGAAGGCAAATTGTATCTTTTGTTTTGTTTTGTTTTTTTTGAGTCAGAGTCTCAGTCTGTCGCCCAGACTGGAGTGCAGTGGCACCCTCACAGTCACTGCAGCCTCGCCCTGCTGGGCTCAGGTGATCATCCTTCTGCCTCAGCCTTCCAAGTAGCTGGAACTACAGGCACGCACCACCATGCCTGGTTAGTTTTTTGTTTTTTTGTAGAGATGAGGGCTCACCAAGCTGCCCAAGCTGGTCTTGAACCCACGGACTCAGGCAATCCTCTCACCTCAGCCTCACAAAGTGCTGGGATTATAGGTGTGACCACCGCTCCAGGTGGCAAATTGTATCTTTGAAATGCAGTGCCTTTCCTAGGGCAGCAGGGAAATCATCAGTGGTTTTGGAACCACTTACCTGGGAACCAAACATTGGTGTTCAGGCTTTGCATCTTCTCGCTGTATAGTCTTTGGCAAATCCTTAGGCCTAGTTGAAATGAAATGAGATAAATAGGATTGGGCTAGATCAGAGATTAAAGCAAGGGAACTTCTTTCTTTAAAAGAAGTCTTTATAGATGCCCAAGGTAAACAAGCAGATATTTATGAAGAAGCTATGGTTAAATCAGAGACAAAGCCCCTCTGGGCTTCCCTTTCATGTTGTGTTCTGGTCCCTGAGGTACCTCTATGGCCCTGTCGGCTCCAGGCAACTTGTGGACAGATTGCTGGACCAGCGAGCCCTGGAGACCCTGCTGGTCCTTGAGTTCTTGGTTATTTAGTGGCATTGCTCCCAGGTTAGATAGACTAACCACCTGTGTTTATCTCTTCGCCCTTATGGCACCTCTTTAGAGTGATAGTAAAGAAAAAGAAACAGGCTGTTTCGCAGCTGATAAGCTAACTCCTAGACTGAGGAACCTTGGACTCCAGCCCCTAAAAGAGAAGACTTGAAGGAACCCTACAAGAGGTCATGAGGGGACTGAGGTCTGGACTGCCCTCTTGCTTGTGAAGATGATACAGAATGGTTGGCACTGTCAGAGTTAGAATGCTGAACTGGGAGACAGTGCTGACAGAGAAGGAATTTGTGGCAGATGCATCCTATTGCAGAGACCAGCTGGTCAATCCCCAGTTCCCTCCCACCCCACCAAGCCTGGGCAACCCCACCAAGCCTGGCAAGTCATTCCTGCAACATAAATTAACTGAGTAGTAGCTATATGCCAGGAACTGTTCTGGGCACTGGGGATATAATGTTGAATAAAGCAAAGTCCTTTTCATCCTGGGGCTCACATTCAAGTGGCAGAAGGTGCTACTGAGAAGAGCTGGCTCTCTTGGAGGGGGAGGAGGAGAGCCTTCCCATTGCCATAGACACAAGTTTTCTTCTTCAATGAAATCTTCGTTGGGAGGCTGAGGTGAGTGGATTGCCTGAGTCCGCGGGTTCGAGACCCGCCTGGGCAACTTGGCGAGACCTCATCTCTACAATAAATCAAAAATTAGCCGGGCGTGGTAGCGCGCACCTGTAGTTCCAGCTACTTGGAAGACTGAGGCGGAAGGATCGCCGGAGCCCAGCAGGTTGAGGCTGCGGTGGCCGGGAGCAGCCACTGCACTCCAGTCTGGGTGACAGAGTGAGACTCCAGCTCAAAAAAAAAAAAAAAAGAAATCTTCAAAGAAAGTCCAAATCCCAAATAACTCTTCCAGTACCTCTCTACTCCAGAATAGCAGAGGGGAGTACCAGCCGTAAAGGGTGCAAATTCATGGATATCATTGGAAGACTTGTTTGGTCTTCCACTTTCTGGGATCAGCTCTCATGAAGAACACAGACATCTATTCTTCAGCTGCAAACTAGATCTCTAGCCCTGGCCTAACCTTTAACCTTACCCTTAGCCTGACTGTAGCCCTGGCTACATCCTAACCCATAATTCTGACTGACCCCTAACTTTCCTGATCCCCTTAATTGTGTCATTCTTCCACATATACATGCTGTGGTCAACAACAGCACTGGCTTGAAGGGGTGAGGGCTCAGTGCCACCCTCCCCCACCTTCAGGACAACAGAGTTCGGTGGTCAGGGCCAGTCACCTCCCAGTGGTCATGGGTTAGGGAGTATCTGGGGGAAAGGATGTTGTTTCTGCAGGAAAGAGATATCGAGTAGTCCCATTCCTAAGTTGACAGAGGCTGGAGGGAACTTGAGGTCAGTTATGATTTGATTATTTATGCCTAAATATTTGCCTAAAATCAATGAAATTGGACATCAGTGGAAATGGTAGAGGGCAGCAGTGAAATGATGTTCCCACTCAGAGCCTGGCAAGCAGCCCACTGCTCTGAGGACTCTTGGGGTGGCTCTTTGCTTTGCAGCTGTGTTTGCTTCTGCTCTGAAGAGATATTCTTTTGTTTCTTTTTATTTTCATCAGTAGAGAAAATAAGCTGGGAAGCAAGATATTAAATAAAGCTGGAAGACCCAAAAGAGTGGAAAACTCTCAGGGCAGAGTTTACTTGGGGTATGTTAAAAATCTGTAATGAGCAACCCCCAAATTTCAATGGCTTAGCATAATAAAACTTTCTCATTTACTCAAAGATCAACATGATTGTACCTGATTGAGCAGCTTTCCTGGGCAGCTGTCCCTCATGGGGCAATTCAGGGATCTAAGCGCCTTCCAACTTGTGGCTCCATTGTTTTCTGGAGACTCCAAAGTCCCAGAGATCTCTTCTGGGTCATCTACATATTAAGCCCAAAGAACAAAGGGATAGTGTGTAGAATTACATGAATATTTTAGGAACCAAGCACAACACTTGTGTCTAAGTTCAACAGTCCCATGCCTCCACTTTGTTGCAAAGGAGAAATGTGGTTTAGCCAAGTTCCAAAGAATAGACAATGGGTTTGTCTATTCAGCCTGTCTATGATGTGGGTTTCACTAAGTAATGCCTTATGGATGCATTGTGAAAAGAGCAGATAGATTGTTTGCTCTGAACCACCCGCTAGAACTGTAACCAGTGGACACACTTATGGCTTTTTATGTGGCTGTTTCTTCCAGATTGGACACAACATGTACATTTTCAGCATGGCTTGTTGAAAAAAGGCTAGAATTGGGAATGCCATTAGGGAATGTGCTGGTGGTGGTGACAATTCCAGCTCACTCAGTTCTGGGAATGCAATAGGAGAATTAAGGTGAACATTGAGTGCTCAGTGAACATTGTTTTTACCTTCATGGAGGGTATGCAATCTGTCTCTATAGAAATCACCTCATGCCAATGGGACTCTCTTACCTTTCTTTGTCAGTACCTGAAATTCCACTTTGATAATCTGGGTCTGCTCACTCCAAGAACCGGTGTGTTTCTCACTATACTGAATTCGTCTTCTAGTGGAGTTGACATAAAAAGTCGCTATGTCCTTCAGCCCCTGAGATCTGATTACCAATTGTGGGATGGTGACCTGGGAGGAGTGGGGAAGATGTCCAATGGGGATATTCTGTGATGATGCAAAGAAAGTTAAGAAGTGCCAAAGATAAACTTTGCTAACCTGACAAATTCTCTGACCCCCAAGTGGAGCAGCAAATGCTAATGAGGGAAATTTCTTAACAGAGAATTAAAATAGGCCAGTTCATTCAGAGGAAGTGGCCTATAATCAACTTGAGAGGCCAGGCAGGGTTGTGTGACTCCAATCCCAATTAGGGAGGCTGAGACAACTCCTGTTGGGATGTCAACCTTCCAGCTCATGAATAAGATGGCTCAAAGCCATTTTCCATTTCCTTTCTCCTGGGCCAAGATTTACTCTCTGGAGAAGACAGAGAAGAAAAGGGGACTTTCCCTGATAATGATTCCCCGGAGGAATGAAAGGATGGAGGAAGCAAAAAATTCCAACTGTCCCAGGAAAAAAATTAGGAAGTGAGGCTGACCTTCCCAACTCTAGTGTTCTCCACGCCTTATCCCTTGGGCTCCTACAACTCTATCTTCCTCTCTTCTCTGTGGGTTAGTCACTTAGTCTCTCTGATCTTCCATTTTCCCATTTGTAAAAGGGTGATAACCCTGCCTGCCCCTTTAGGGGATTAAGCATCTGCAGAGCTCCCATTTACCTCCACCTTTGCACTCCCATTGTCTTTGCTTTATTCTTCTCTAGTATTTTGTTATTTAATTGTTTACCTCTCTTACCAGAAGACAGTGAGCTACTTGGGTTTTTCAGTGATTGTGATATATTTTTCTCCTTCTCCTCCTCCTCCTCCTTTTTCTTCTTTTAGTTGTGTCCCACTTTGTTGCCCAGGCTAGAGTGCAGTGGCATGATCACAGCTCACTGCATCCTTGAACTCCTGGGCTCAAGCCATTCTTCTGCCTCAGCCTCCTAAGTAGCTAGGACTACAGGCACGTGCCACCAAGCCCAGCTAATTTGTTGATTTTTTTTTTTGCATGGAGATAAAAATCTCACTATGTTGCTAGGCTGGTCTCCAACTCCTGGGCTCAAGGAATCCTCCCACCTTGGCCTTTCAAAGTGCTGGGATTAATAAGTGTGAATCACTGTGCCCAGCTCCATATTTACCTTGTTATACTCAACAGCCAGTTCAGTGCTGGCTTCTTGAAGTTGCTCAGTGAATGTTGGATCAGTGGATGAATGTATAAATCAACAAATGAGCAAATGAATGAAAGCATGAAAGAGTGTACCTCTGAGTGTCATTGAGGGTCAGAGTTTATGTCTCTTTCTCAGGTACCAGGCCTTCTGCAAGAGATGACTGGGGTGAGCTTTCACACATCCCTGGGAGCCTGGTCTGTGTATGACAGGACTGGGCACGTTTATCCTAGGAGGAATGCTTTGAGAGGCACCAACAGGTAGTTGGACGAGAAGGGTACATGCTCCTTCTTCCAATGTGGGAGTGACCTGCCCACAGAGTAGAACTTCTCTTCCCTGTTGTGTGCTGTGAGCCCAAGGAATCCCTTCCATGGAGGTAACCCCCACCTCTATACTTCGGTATAGTGTTGCTCCATAGTGGGTGGATAAGTCTGCCCAATATGGGGCTCTTAACAGACCCATGCAGGTCTCATCAGGGGCCTGAGATTCAGGAGAGAGGTTGGTTGGACCCTAGCAAACTTTAGATTTTTCTTTCAAGGAGGATGACGCAGCATACTATGTGGGTACATTTTTTCCCTAAGCAATACAGCCAAGGAAAAGATTTGTCTATAGGTGTATGAAGGTTGAAAAATTGGTCACCAAATTTCACTTCCCATCAATACCTCTTCCATGGCCTCCTGGTAGGAACAGTAATTGTCTCTGTCCCATGACCTTGGGCTTGGTCTTATGGCTGCTTTGGCCAATGGGATGTTAGCAGATGTGATGAAAGCAGAGGCTTGAAATGTGCTTGTGGGGTTGGGCTTGTGTTCTTGCACTTCTGCCATCACCATGACTCCCATATATGAGATAGCCATTGTGTCTTCATCCCATGCACCTAAATGAGACACCTGGAGTGAAACTACCCCAGTGCCTGCAGACATATGGATGAGAAATAAATGCTTATAGTTGCATGCCACTGAGGTTTCATGGTAGTTTGTTATGTAGCAAAAGCTGACTGATACAGGGAGAAGTGAGTCATCTTAACCTCAACCCTTGTTGACATTGGCAGTTGAAGAAATTATTTACTGTCTTTAATTTGCAAGACAACAGATACTAAAGTTTAATATACATGTAGCCTGTGACCTAGAGATGCAGACTTTTGTTCCCCCATAGACTTGCATTAAAATGTTTTTAACAGCTTCATCCATAATACCCAAGTCTGGAAATAATGCAAATGTCCTCTAGGACATCACACAAGGTTGAGGAGGGAATGAGAGTGAGAAAGTAGATGCAGGAAGTTGTTGGGGATGCAAAGAGAGATGAAAGAACAGTAACCCGAGGCAAACATGGAAATGAGAATGGACTTCTCTGGTGGAAGAGGTTTGAGTGTATTTGTAAGCTTTGAGGAAGGATACTGCAGGGAGGTGGAAGGTGAAGCTTCAGGAGGTGCAGATGGCTGGCGTGAGTGCTCAGTAGGTAGCAGTGCGTGGGATTCCAAGCCTAGGTGCAATAATTTGCTTCAGAGGGAAAGCTGGAGCAGAGAGTAGGAAGCAAGCAAAGGTGAAGACAGAGATGTTTATAGGAGGAAATGTTTATAGGAGGAAATCCTGCCTGATGATGGTGGCAGTGAGTAGGGGTACTGATAGAGTAGTAAAGACTTGTAATAACTGTTGTGGGAAATGGGAAAGGGGCAAATAAGATTTCTAAACAGCCCCAAAGGCCCAGCTGAGAGGTTGAAGACCCAGAAATTGCGATGCTTTTAAAAACAAGATTCAGCAACCTGAATATGAAACCCAAGAAGTTATGAGACTGGTCTGCTCTATTTCTGGGATTTTGTGGCATAGGGAAGCTTGAGGAGCTAGGGATTCTGTGGGAGATACACATGTCATACTCAACAGTCCTACTTTTTTTAGTGGTATACGGAGATTGGTGCCCCAGAATCTGATGGGTTTAGAAGATGCAAGAAATTATTTAAGGCAGATAGGCGAGGCCTTGGAGGTTTCTTCCTCCATTGTTCCAACCAGAGTGGTTCAGCTGTTATCTTTTGGGCAAGAATGCTTTTTCTTTTCCCGAACAACTTTACTGAGAACTAATGTACATATAATTAACTATGCATATTCAAATTGTACAATTTGACTAGTTTTAACGTGGGTTCACCTGTTAAATCATCATTATAATTAGGATAATCAACATATATATAACCTCCCAAATTTTCTCATGTTTCTTTAAAATCCTCGCTTATCTGCTTTTTGTGACTACAGAATAGTTTGCATATTAAAGAATTTTATGCAAATGAAATATCCAGTATGTACTCTTATTATTTGGCTTTTTCCATTCAGTTTAATTATTCTGAGATGTTTTGTGTATCACTGCTTCATCTTTTGTTGATGAATAGTGTATCATTATATATATCTATATATGTATATATATGCCATGATGTGTTTACCCACTTACCCACTGGTGGTCATAGCCATTGGCTATTATAAACAAAGCTACCGTAAACAATTGTATATAAGTCTTGGTATGGACACATGCTTTCAATTCTCTTGGGTAAGTATCTAGGGGCAGAATGGTTGGGTTATATGGCTGGTGTTTGTTTGACTTTTGAAGAAACTGCCAAACTGTTTTCCAAAATGATTTAACCACTTTACATTTCCACTAGCAGTGTATGAGAATTTCAGTTGTTCCACATCTTCTCTGACACTTGGTATTGTCAGTTTTTAAATTTAGCCATTCTAATATATATGTGGTGGTATCTCAGTGTGGTTTTAACTTGCATTTCCGAGTGATGATGATCAGAGTTAATGAGCTCAGTTGCCATCCATGTATCTTTGGTGAAGTATCAATTCACACTTTTTCCTTTTTTAAAAAAAATTGAGTTATTGGTTTTCTTTTTATGGGGTGTTGGAATTTTTTTTTGAGTTGGGGGTCTCACTGTGTCATCCAGGCTGGAGTACAGTGGCACAGTCACAGCTCACTACAGTCTTGACTTCCTGGACTCAGGTAATCCTTTTGCCTCAGCCTCCAGAGTAGCTGAGACTACAGATGTATACCACCATGCCTGGCTTAATTTTTTGATTTTTTTTTTTTTTTTTGTAGAGAAAAGGTCTCACTATGCTGCCCAGGCTGAGCTCAAGCAGTCCGCCTGAGCTCAAGCAGTCCTCCTGTCTTAGCCTCCCAAAATGCTGGGATTGCAGATGTAAGCCTCTGTGCCTGGCTGAGAGTTCTTAATATATTCTGAATACAAGCCATGAGATAAGTTGTTTATAGATGTTTCTCCCAGTCTTTGGCTTGTCTTTTCATTCCCTTTAGAGTGTCATTTGAAGTGCAGACATTTTTAATTTTGGTGAAGTTTAAATTATCAAATTTTCTTTTATACATTTGGTGTTGTAACTAATAAATCTTTGTTACAACTCAAGGTCACAGAAGTTTTCTCCTGTGTTTTCTTCTCATTGGAAACTATGCAGAAAAGAATACTCTCTTTAATGTTCTGTAAGAAAAAAAGTTGCCATCTAGAATTTTTGGCCCAGAAAAAAATATTTCAAACACAAAAACAAAATGAAAGACATAAAGATATCAAATAGCATAAATAGCTAATTAACAGACATACAGTAGAATAAATGTAATTTTCTAAGCATTTTAATTAAAAGACATTATTAAATTGGATTAAAAATACCCAATCCTGACTTGTACCCCACTTTTTAAAATTTTAAAGATGTAAGGTACAATTCAGGATTAGGTATACAAGTGGTCATTGTATAGGTAAATTTTGGGCCTCCTCTGGTTCCCACTTTGCCTCATTTGAGATCAGGTACCTTTACTGATGTTGTACTTTCCCCCAACTCCAGCAATATCCTACTACTGCCAGTCCTCTCTTACAGTATTATATACCTCACATCTTTAAAATGAAAAAGAAATTTTAAAAAGCTCAAAAGCAGAAAAAAAATAAAAACACCCAATCCAAAAGAAGGCACAGAAAGAGGAAAGAGGGAACAAAGATGAGGTAGGACACATTAAAAAAAACAAGATGATAGATCTAAACATAACTATGTAAGTGATCACAGAATGTATATATTTTCCTATCCTTTTGCTTTAACCTATTTTTGTCTTTGTAGGTAATGTTTATTTCTTATAGTCAGCATATAGTTGGTCTCGCTGTCTTATTTACCTTTGTTCTTTTATAGGTAATACATATGTTTCCCCCTGCAGGCTGCTTTTAAGATTTTCTCTTTTATATGAGGGCAGAACCCCCCCAAATTTAAAATTTATTTATAAAACTTATGTATATATTCTTACATGTTTAAACTTCAGTTACCTTCAAAGTCCTCTTCATCTGATGCAATACACCTATCAAGATGCTTTTTCCGTGGCTCAAAACAGTTTTTTGAACTCGTCAATTTTGATGCCTTTTAGTGCTTTTTTTTCACCTCTTCCACACTGGCAAAATGTTTCCCTTTGAGGACCTTTTTTTTTTTTTTAACCTGGGGAAACAAAAAAGAGTCACTCAGGGAAAGATTGGGCAAATAAGGAGGGTAGGGTACAGAAGTCATGGTCGTTTTTGGTCAAAAACTGCTGAACACTCAGCATGATGTGGGCAGGTGCACTCATAAATTGCCATCATGAAATGGGCAAAGGCGCTGAAAGAATCTCCAAAAAAAAAAAAAAATTCACTGAAGTCAAATGCAGTCTCTCACAACAATGCTAGCTAGTATACCGATTCTGACAGGTTTCTAGAACACTTATCTAGTAGGGGAAGCCTGTACTACAAGAGGCCTGCCCTTCAAAAAGATAATTCTGGGTTTTTTTGGATCCCCTCTTGAACTTAAAAATGTTTGATTATGATGTACTTTCGATAGATGGTTTTATAGTTTTCACCAAGTTTGGAAATTTTCAGCCATTATATTTTACATTTTTTTCCTAATTTCTCCTCTCCCCTTCAGAGACCCCAATTATCCAGTTATTATACCACTTGAAGTTGTCCCATACCTCAGGGATGCTGTGTTTTTCTTTTTCCCTCCTCCTTCTCTTCCTCTTCCTCCTCCTTTTCTTTGTCCTCCTCTACTGCCAATGACTCTTTTCTCTGTGTGTTTTATTTTGGATAGTTCCTACTCGTTTCTACTGCCGTGTCTTCATGTGACTAATCTCTTCTTCTGCAATGTCTAATCTGTTGTTAATTTCCTCTATCATATTTTCCATCTCAGACATTTTAGCTTTCCTTTCTATAAGTTTTATTTGATCCTTTAAATATTTTCCATGTATCGATTTCACTTTTAAAATATGAGATGTAGTTATGGTAACTATTTTAATGTCCTTGCTTACCCAACATCTATGTCAGGTTTGGGTTGGTTTTGATGCATTGATTTTTTTCTCCTCACTATGGGTCATATTTTTCTCTGTCTTTGAAGACCTGTCAAATTTTAATTGGGTGCCAGATGTTAGGGATTTTGCCTGTTTGAGTGCTGGGTATTTTTTGTATAATTATAAATCTTCTTGAACTTTGTTTTAGGAAGCAGTTACTTGGAAACAGTCAGATCTTTATAGATCTTATTTTTTAATGCGTTGTTAGGTGGGAACCAGAGCAGTTCTAGGTGTGGGGCTAATTTTGCCCTACTACTAAACCAAGACTCTTTGGGGTACCCTACTAGTAGTCTGTGACTTGTGATATTTTCCAGTGTGGCAGGTGGCAACAGGCACTATTCAGAACCATGTGAGTGTTGGGAATTGTGGGTCTAATTCCTGAGGGTAGTTTTCTCACATTCACTCACTCATTGCTCCATTGACTTCCAAGGGGTTTTCTGCACACCCCCAGAACTCTCTTTCTGTGCAGCTGCCTCCTCTCTGGTACTTTGTCCTATACACCTTAGCTGCTCTGGTCCCCTGGGCTTCTTACCCTGTCTTTTCACCTCGGGGAGTTTCAGGACTCTAACTGGGTGCCCCTTTTCTTTGACTTGGTTTAGAAACTCTCTCAGGGCAGTAATGTGGGGCAATTTTAGAACTCATCTTATTTGTTTTCCCTCTCTCAGAGATCACTGTCCCTACTTACTAATGTCCAATGCCCCAGAAGTGATTTTATCATATATTTTGTCCATTTTTTGTTTGTTTGCATCAAATGGGAGGCAAATCTAATTATTCTCAAGCAATCTTGGTTGGAAGTAGAATTTTGATAAGATTGACTTGGAAAAAAGATTTCTGCATATCTTAAGGTCTTCAAAATCAGATCCTGAGACAAGGACCAATGTACAGTGAATTATCTCAGGAAAAACTGTTGAGGTCTGGGATATGAGGAAGAGGAGGAAGGCAAACAAGGATGTTGTCTTCTGCAGTGTCTCACAGAGGGTAGCTTTAGCCTGATCTTGCAAAGGAGTTCTGAAATGTACTTTATGCCTCAGAGATGTCTCCACAAGAGCAAAGGAGCTAAATTTTCTTATCCCCATCCCCATTTGTCAAATTAATTCAGGGACATCATCCAAAAGGAGTCCAAGGGATAAAGTTAAGGATGGGACATAAGAACATTTTGTCAGCTATTTGAAATATTTACCATCTATGTGGTATGTTATTCAGAGGAAAAGGTTGAGTAAAGGTGAAAGGTTCACTGTAGAACAAACAGTACCCATATCTACCAGGAATGAATGAGGTTGACCACCTCTAATTGTAGCTAATTTACCTTAGAGGTTTAAGTGTAAGGCAGGATATTGGGTCTCTTTTCCTTTCTTGGAGCACTGTCATTGATCTAAATTGAGAGAGTTATTTATTTATTTTGGTAAACTGGAACGATCTTTCTCCAGTCCCTTCTATTTATAATATCTAAGTGTGTCCTTGTTAATAAAGGTGATTAGTTGGGAAGTGGGCCATCTAGCTCTTTGATAGGCAGGGCTGTAATAGTCAGGTTCTCCCATTGTCCCTTTCCCAGAGGAAAGAACCAAACCAAAAGAATGAACACACACACACACACACATACACACACACACCTGTTGGTTCTGTTTCTCTGAAAGATACACACACATTTTAATTTTTAAAATTGAATTTTTTTTAAATTTTAAGGAATTGTCTCATTCAATTGTGGGGCTGGCAAGTTTGAAATCTGTAGGGCAGGCTGCAGGTTGGAAATTTAGGCAGGATTTCTGTTATGGTTTTGAGGCAGAATTCCCTCCTCTCTGGAAAACTTCAGTTTGTACTCAAAAGACCTTCAACTGATTAGATGAGGTACACTTACATTATGGATGGTAATCACTTTTACTTAGGGTCAACTGATTAGAGTTGTTTACTACATCTATAAAAAACCTTCACAACAACATCTAGACTCATGTTTGACCAGCTAATGGGGCACCATAACCTAGCTTTTATTCTTTTTCATGATGAAGTTATAGGCCAATAGATTTTTATTGGAAATATTTCAGTTTTGACATTTAGGAGACTTTGTCCTACTTTTTGACCTTAAGGTTTATTGTGGAAAAAGGATCCAGGTCAGTCCAATCAGCTTAACTTATCCAGGATTTAGCATCTGAGGTTCTGACTGGCATGTGCAAAAATTGGCATAGATCTGGTAACCCTGGGCCATATGTACCCTAAAGAATTCGAAATTCTTCTATGAATAGTTACCAGTCTTGTCTGGGTTTAGGGAAATTCTTAACTACAGTTGTTAATTCAGCTGTGGTACAAGATTTAAATGCTACAGTTGCTTGTATATCTGGCTCATGGGAGGGATGTATCTTTAGAGGCAACTGGTATTTAAGGATGTTAGGAGTTATGGGAAAGGGTAGGGGGTGGACAAGGGAAGGGGAGGGAGGAGTCAACTGAGATGTGGAGAGAGAGCAGTTAGAAGGATGAGGGGGAAGAGGGAGGACCGGATCCAGGAAAGCAACTGGAGGAAAAAGAGGGGGAGGATTTATTTGGAAAACGTGTCTAGTCTGTCATTGCTTAAGTTTAACAAGTTGCTCAGTACCTTTGGCCAAAGAATCTTTAGGTGAAGTAATTTAAAAATCAGAATTGTATCTGCAGACCTCTGCATCCTGAACAAAATAACTTATTCTCTTTATTTTTAAAGGTGCCTCTCAAGTGAACAATTTTGTTTGAGTTACATGTTCCCCACAGTGGCCACTGAAAGCTTCAGTGATCCTTGGTGGAGTTAGGCCATTTAGAGAGATTAGGCATGAGAATTAGAATTCTAATGAGTGTACATATAGGCATATAAGAATTAGGGTTTTATTCTTCTGGAAGAAGAGAGGATTTAGTTTCAGATGACCTCATGAGTACCTTCGGCACCCTGTCTTAGGCCCCCAGCCTGACAGTTGGACTGTCTCCAAATGCAGACCTGACAATTTGTGCTCCTTGCAGAAAACTATAGTGAACATTCTCTCTGGACAAAAGATGAAAGGCAAGCTGTGAGGTATTGTTCAGACATAGACTGTTTCCCCTATTCCTGGCTTCTTTCTGGCACTTTCCTCAGGGAAGCCCTCAGACTAATGCTGGTAATGAGTCATGGATGCAGGTGACCAAGCAAAGCTGAAAACAATGTCGTCTTTACTCTTAATCAATGTAACTGTAAACACTGGATAGGAATTTGACTAATTAACTTGCTTGCCTCTAAAATTGCTTACTATACTTCCCTGAGGTACAGATTCTTTGCTGACCCGCTACCATGGTACCTCCTATAAGCTTTAATGAATTAATGTTGTTCCCTGCTGGACTTTGGGGTGACTTCTTTAGAATAGGTAAACATTACACGCAAGCCCCCTCAGATTTGGGTTACCGCGTTACACAAACCTTACCCAATTTTATTGGTGACTCATAAAGTTTGTCTGAGTGGATTCTGGTTCAGTGAGAACCACAAACTTACCAGTTTATGAGGCTGACTTTATTAACAGGCTTTGTGATTCTCATCCTGTGACAAACAATAATTTTGACAGCACAGCACAGAATAGAAGAACAAAAGAGAACAAAAGAGATGAAAGAGAATGGTCTGACTTGGCTGAGAATGTAAACAAATACCAAAAATTGGGTCGAAAACTGATAATAAATAGCTCCAAGCTCAATGCAAACAGAGTGGAGTTCAGACCCAGGGCTGACTTACCACACTAGTGAGGATTTGACAAGCCATGAGCACAAGGTGCAAGAAACCTCTACAAGTACCACACCTGGCTAAAGGCTGAAGGCTGTGGGATGGGCAGTGCAGACTGTAACCCAGTGGGACCTCCAGGAAAACTGTGAAATAAATAAGACCACTCAAATTAGAGAAAGCATAAGCTATTTATTTAGAACTTGCTATAGCAAAGAAGTCAGCCACCATCTCTTGCATTTAGCAGGAACTCAAAGGCAGGCAGGGACTGGGAAACTTTACAGAGGGGCAAAAAAGGGGAAGACTTCAAGTGTGCTGTGATTGGAGGTTGTTGCCATGGGGATAGATACCAAAAGTGGGATAGCTGGAAGAAGGGCATCATATGTGATTGATCTGGGGAGCACATTTTGCTGTCTTGGATTGGTCCTGAGTTGGAAGCAGAGACAAAAAATAGGAAAGCTGAAAGTCATTCTTGACCATTCTGGGCTGATTACTGCAGGGGATTGGCTTCCTGGGCAGGAAGCTGCTGCAAACTGTGGGTCAGAGTTCTGTTGTTGTACATGGCCTGGCCATAGTCCATTTATATATTAAGTCTCTGAGGAGTTTTTGGTGTATTTCTCCAGAAAGTTCATAATTTGGGTAAGGAAATGAGATGTACCTTCAAGAACAAGATTGTGCCTGGCATTAGGGGTCCATTTGAGGCCAGGCTGAGGGAACAGGCAGTGAGCAGGTTGAGGGTCAGACTGTGGGTAGAGGTGAGTGTTGAGTTTTACTCAGGTGAGGAGCTGGGCTGTGGGTAGGTGAGTGGTCAGAGTAGGGCAAGGAGGTGGGCCAGAAGCTTCTTTCTGAAGGTGGGGTATCAATGTAGGACTGGCTCAGTGATGCTGGCCCATCTCTGATCAGCTCTGATTTAAGGTTATGCTCTTTCTACTTTTGTAATATCTCCTTTGCTATTAGGATACCTCCCCTAGCTGCATTTGGTGTCTTGGGGGAAGAAGTGGCATAGCTTTGATAATAGGGAGTCAGGGTGAAATTGCTGCTTGCTGCCTCTTCCTGCTGTGTGATGATAACACCATCCCACCTGCATGGGAAGGTGCTTTGAGAGTCCCATCCTCTGACAAGCCAGAACTGCCCCTGGCCATTGTGTTAAGAATCAAGATGCTGTGACGCCATAAATCTCTCAGGTTCGCAGGGGTGTGAGGGGATGCTGGGAATGACAGGAGCTTTGTTCGTTTCATTATGCTGTTTCATGCATTTCCTTTTCTCTGAAAGGTTGGTTGTAGGAATAACTATAATCCACAATGTCCAGTCATTGCCTATCTAGGGCAATTGAATAGTGGGCGTAACCTTCTCAGCCCTGGGGATATAATGTTGAGTAAAACACAGCCTTCATTTTCATGGGTCATATAGTCTATCAAAGAAGACAGATGACCAGACCAAAAGTGCAATGAGGACACACATAGAGTACTGTGGCAGAATAATGGGGGGAGCTGGGCAACTTGGGTGGAATGGGGAGGGCAGGCCTGTTTGAGAGGGTGGTACGTCAACTGAGATTGGATTTTGAGGAAATGCCAGGTCTGTGAAAGGCAGACAAATGCATCTCAGGGAGAAGAAAAGCACATGGGAAAGTCTTGGCATTCCTGATACCAAATGAAGGATGGTGAGCTCAGAGCACAGAGGAGGAGGATTGAAGGCTGAGGCTCAGTTATAGAGAGGACGCTGAGGTCACTTGGAGATGCAGAAAGGTGCCTGTGTTTAATTCCACATATGATCGGAGGCCATGGAACAATATTAGGTAGGTGTGTCATATGCTTGGATTTAGCCTTTATAAACAGTCTTAAAAAATCAATTGTTATTGTTTTTCCAAAATGATCATGTGCATTATAAACACTTCATGCAGCAGAGAAAATTATTCAAAGAGGAGAAACAACTCACCTCGACCTCTATTTTGAACCTATGCCTTTGAGTGCTAGTCTATGAACGGCAAGAACAGGAGTGGAAACTCATTCGTTAGTCATTCATTTATTAAGCAAATATCTGTGAAGCACCTATTCTATGTCACACACCCTTCTCAGCTTTGGGGGATGGTGAACATAGTATAGAAGTTTTCTGCTTTCATGTAGAGATACAAGGAAACAAATAAATTGGGTGGATTCAGCTGATGATGAGTGATATGAAGAAAACCCAACAGGCTAATGCAATGTGGAGGCAGCATCTTGAGATTCATAACTGGAGAATCTCTTTTTGGAGAGATGACATCTGAGCATGCTATGAGTGACAAGGAGGAACCAGAAGACACAAGGCTGTGGGCAGGAACCAGTGTGGGTGCTCGAGGAGTAGGTGGGGGCTTTGTGGGTGGCATTGAAGTGCCTGGACTTTATTCAGATGTGGTGAGAAGCCACCAAAGTTCAGTCAGAGCTTTGTATATATCCAGGCAGGAGCTGATGGTGGCTTCAAGAGGTAGAGAAGTGGACAAATTTGATGTGTATTTTGATGGTAAACAGATAAAACTCCTGATGTTCATAATACTATAAGAAAGGGATTGACAGTAGGATACTGTTGGGGTGGGGGTGGGGTGGGGCAGACACATCAGTAAGGGTACCTCATCTCAAACCAGGCAAAGTGGGAACCCAAGGGAGGCCCAAACTTTACATGTATGATGTCCACTTGTATACCTAATCCTGAATTATACCCCACATCTTTAAAATAAAATAAAAAAAAAAGACTCCTGATGGATTGGATGTGGAGTGGGATTGAGAGACAAGAAGGTGTCAGGGATGATCCCCAACTTTCTGACTTATATAACAGGCTGAATGGTGGAAGGTTCTATTTACTGACATGGAGAAAAATGGAGAGGGAGAAGAAGGACTATGGGGTGGGGGGAGATTAAGAGTTAAATTTGGGACCGATTAAATTTGAGATGCTGTGAGATCAGGTGGAGATGTTGAAGAGGCATTTTGATATCCAGATTAGAGTCCTGTGGTGGTGGTGTGGGGGGGTGGTATTCTGAGGAACACCAATTTAGGAGTGGACAGCACGCAGATGGCCTTAAAAATGGATAAAAAGTCTTGGGAAGAAAGTTGAGACAGAGAAGAGAAAAATGCTTCTGGGGGCACAAGATAAAGGGGGAAGAGCAAGTAATAGGGTGAAAGAGAAACTGCTAGAAACCTCGAGGCTGGTGACATGGAAGACAGGAGGGACAAAGCTTTCAGAAGGAAGGTGTGGTCAAAAATATTGAATGATATCCTTCCGTGTTACCATGGAACTCCCTGGGGACCTTGATAAAAACGATTTCCAGTGTCATATAGGAGGAAGAGCCAGAGTGAAGTAGATTTTATGTTGAGTTCTTTCTTTATTTTTGAGTTGGAGTCTCACTCTGTCTCCCAGACTAGAGTGCAGTGGCACACTCCCGGCCATCACAGCCTCGACCTGCTGGGCTCCGGCGATCCTTCCTCCTCAGCCTTCCGAGTAGCCGGAACTACAGGCACGCACTACCACACCCGGCTAATTGTTTTTGATTTATTGTAGAGACGAGGTCTCGCCAAGTTGCCCGGATGGGTCTCGAACCCGCGGACTCAGGCAATCCTCTCGCCTCGGCCTCCCAAAGTGCTGGGATTACAGGCTGAGCCACCGAGCCCAGCCTGAAGTAGATTTTAGAAGGAACATGCAGGCAGAAGAGGAAGATTGAAGAACCAACAAATATATGAAAAGATGCACAGCTTTACTGCTAATTAATGAAATGCAAATGAAGGCAAAAAATGAGATACCATTTCCCACCCATCTGATTAACCAAAAATTAAAATGTCTTATAGCAGGGTGTTGCAACTCGGTTTTGACTGGGACTCCTATGACATGGATGTGGAGTCCCAGAGATGAATCCTTGTAAGCAGAATTTACAAAGGAAGTGATCCCCAAAGTTGTGACTTTCAGGTCCCACAATCAGAGCAAGGCGACAGGTAGCTTAAAGAAACATTTATTTCTCATAGTAATGGAGACTTGGAAGTTCAAGATCAAGGTCCTGGCAGATTCAGTGCCTCACGAGGGCCTGCTTCCTGGCTTGTAGGCAACCACCTTCTCACTATATCCTCACATGGTGGGAAGAAAAATCATCTCTCTCATGTCACTTCTTTTGAGGGCACTAATCCCATCACAAGGGCTCCACGCTTCTGACCTGATTACATCCTAAAAGCCCCATATCAAAAAGTCATCATGTTGGGGATTAGGACTTCAACATATGAATTTGAGGGTGAGGATGCAGTCAGTTCACAGTACTTAGCAAGTCTTCTGGTGAAGGTTTGCTATGTGTTTTCTATAGCTGGAGGCACAGAGAAAGCTTGCACTGAAAAAGCTAAAGAGATAACCAGCAGTGGGAACTTTGTCTCATTTCTGTTCTCAGGAGGGACGTATCTAGTCAACTTAGGCTACCATACCAGCATACCATAGACTGAGTGGCTTAAACAACATAAATTTGTTTATTATAGTTCCAGAACTAGGAAATTCAAGATCAAGGCACCAGCAGACTCAGCGTCTGACGAGGTCCCCTTTTCTGGTTCATAGACAACCATCTGTCTCACATGTGTTCTCACATGGCAGAAGGCATCAGGAATCTCTCTGGGTTCTTTTTTTGTAATTCCATTCATGAGGGGTCCTCTTCCAAATACCATCACGTAGTAAATTAGGTTTCAAAACATGAATTTTAGGGGAATATAACATTCAGTCTGTGGTAAGAAGGTTTGAATTTGTCAGCTTTCAGCTTTTTATTTGATATAGGGCTTTTGTTGGTACTGTTTTTTAGCTTAAGGAAATTCCCTCACACTACTAGTTTACTAAATGTGTTTTTAAAAACCATGAACAGGTGCTGAGTTTTATCAGATGCTTTTTCTGCATCTAAGGATCTGACTCTGAAAGTAAGCAGAGCCTTTGGAAGTCTCCCATACTAAGGAAACAGAAATTGATTTTCAAATCCCACCAATAAAGGGAGACCTCAGTGAAAACCCAGACTTTCTCCTTTGAAGGGTTATAGCCTAGAAATAAGGGTAAACTAAGATAGGTATAGATACAGAGACCTCAACTCTTTCTCAATGCATCTCAATCTCTGATTGGATTAAGGCAATTTCCTTTATTGTCTGCCATAAGCAAAGGAATATAACATAATTCAAAGCTCTCTATAATTTTTCTTAAACAATGTCTGACATTTAATCAAAAGTACCAGGGATATCAGGAGGTCAAAGTAGTTGACTTGAAATCAAGAGGAAAAAAAAGACCCACAGGAAATTTAGATACTGGATTTTTCAGAGTCATGGTTAGTGTGCTTAAGAATATAGGTGACAAGATAGAAAATTTCACAAGAGAACTAGAATCTAAAGTTTTTTTTTAAAGGAAGATAAATTATTATCTAAGCTTATCTGGGTATTTCATTTATATTCTCCATCCCCTTCTTTTTAAAAAATCCAGACATACCAATTCATCTGTAGACTTCATGATATCTTATTTTTTTCCTTTGGGAGAACACATGGGTGTTTTAGTCATGCCTTTAAACCTGTACATATAGGTATGGGGAGGGCTGTTTTGTTGATGAAATGGTTAACCAAATTTTTCTCTGAAAGTTTTGAGATGGTGGCATCACGATTTATGAAAGAAATATCTAGAGTTGTGGCAAACAAGTGACTGGTTCTTTCACCATGATGACACACCTGCCCACACCATGCTGAGTGTTCAGCCGTTTTTGACCAAAACTGGCATGACCTCCATGTCCCACTCTCCCTATTTACCTGATCTTGCCCCAAGTGACTTTTTAAATTTCCCTGGATGAAAAAAGTCCTCAGAGGGAAAAGTTTTGCTGATGTGGAAGAGGTGAAACAAAAAATGACAGAAGCACTAAAAGGCATCAAAACTGACAATTTAAAAACTGTTTTGAGCAGTGGAGAAAGTATCTTGATATGTGTATTACATTAAATAGAGAGTACTTTGAGGGTGACTGAAGTTTAAACATGTAAGAATAAATACACAATTTTTAAAATAAATAATTTCCAGTGTTTTTTTTTTGGGTCCCTCTGTGTATGCTTTTGGATTCTTTGGTATATTGCTTACATTTTATACTCAAATAAAAAGAAGGCCTATACTAACAGTCAGCATTTCCTGCAAACACCCCATCTTTACCAATTTTAACCCTCCTTTCTTTCCAAATTTCCACTCAATGGAATATATATATATTTAGAGATGGAATCTTACTCTGCTACCCAGGCTATAGTGCAGTGGCATGATCATTGCTCACTGGAGCCTTGAATTACTGGGCTTAAGCAATCCTCCTATTTCAGCTTTCTGAGTATCCAAGACTACAGCTGTGTGCCAGTGCACCCGAATGGAATATTTTTTAAGTAAAAGTTTTACTGAAGTATGACATATAGAGAGAAAAATGTACAAATCACAGGTGAACCACTTGCTGAATTTTTATAAAGTAAACACACCTGTGAAACTATCACCCAAATCAAGAAATAGAATGTTTCCTCACTTCTTTCTCATTGGAGACCCCCAGGTCCCCTAGGGTGGGAACATAACTGACTTAGTGACCATTCAAGGTAGAGGCTGCTCTCCTGACTATGAGCTTGCCACCTCTACATGCTGCTTGGTTGCAAGAACTTTCCAAGTGTTCAGCAAATACTTCATGAAGTAATTTGCTGGCTGGTTTTCATTTTAATTCTGTGCAGAAACATAATGAAGCAGTGAATGACTCCTTTTTAGTGGATTTTCCTCTAAAGCATGAAATCTGACACTGAATGGGAGCTAGGAGTTATTGTGATCATTTGCAGTCAATTTCTTGAAAAAAGAAGTTAAAGAAGGCATGGTCCTATAATAACAAATTCTTGAAGAGCCACTTTGAGTGTGAAGAAGCTGATAGGCAGTATTTGGCAAAGGAATGACTCTTTCTTGTACAGTCATTCCTTGGCTCTGCTTAGGTCTGGTTTTATTTATTTTTAAATAACAGCTTTATTGGTATAGCTCATATACCATACAATTCATCCATTTGAGGTATATAATTCAATGATTTTTAGTAGATTCACAGATATGTGTAACCATCACCAAATTAATTTTTAAAACACTTTTTATTATCCCTTTAAAAAAACCTCTCAACTCTTGGCAGTCGCTTTCCATTGCCACAGACCCACCCTCCTTTGTCCTAAGGAATCACGATCTACTTTTTATCTCTATATATTTGTCCATTTTGGACATCATATAATATATGGTCTTTCATGAGCAGCTTCTTTCACTTAGCATAATGTTTTCAAAGTTCATCCTTGTTTTAGCATGTATCAGTACTTCATTCCTTTTAATGGCTGAACATTTTTCTATTCCATATAAAGTAGTTGATTTAAAGTCTTTGTCTAGTAAGTTCATCTTCTGGGTTTTCTCAGGAACTCTTTCTGTTGGTTGCCTTTTCCCTTTGTATGAGTCATACCTTGTTTTTTATTTGCTTATCTCATAATTTTTTGTTGTTGAAATCTGTACATATAAAAAATATAATATGGCAGCTTCAGAAATCAGGTTTTCCACCTCCCACCCCCACCAGTATTTGTTGTTGCTTTGTGTAGACGTTGTCACTGTTTGTTTAATGACTTTTCTGAAATAACTTTGTAAAATCTGTATTTTTGTCATGTGTGGACACTGAAGTCTCTGCTTGGTTAGTTTAGTAGTCAGCTAATGATTGAACAGAACATCCATTAATGTCTGGAACCAATAAGTCTCCTAGTCTTTGCTGAGGGGCTCTGTGTGGAGTGTTGGGACATACTCTCAACATTCAAGCAGGCACTTGCTTGTACACATTCTGACTTGCTTATACAGATTCTCAAATTCAGCTAGAGCTTCCTTAGGTCTTTCCTGAGCATGTACACAGCCCTGAGCATGCACATGACTTTCTGAGTTCCTGAAATATGTCAGAGATTTTCAAAACACTATGGACATCTCATTCTCCAGCTCCTCCTTTTAAACTTTTTGGTTAATGTTTGCTCCAATTGTTATCCATCACCTTAGAAAGTGTGGAGTTAAACATTTGCCTTGTTTTGGATATTCCCCAGGGAAAAAAGCTTTTCACCCTGGAAAAGTGCCAAGTCAAGCCAAATGAAGACAGTTTTACAAGTGGGATCTTTCAGAGAATTGCCAGACATGTGCAATAATGACAATTCAATAAGACTGAGGCTTCGAAAGTACTCCAGCCCTGACCTGCTCTTCTGGTGTCTTCAAGGCTGCTACTTTGCACCATAAGTGTGGGCTATTCTTTTTAAAGATGGCCATGGAGCTGGAGAGTGGGGGATGGCATGAGGGAAAGTTAAAATGCCACAAACTTGCTGTTTTTTAAATGAGATGGAGTCATTTTTTTGAATAAATGCTTTGTTAATGATAAACTCTGGTTAATTTTCAGAATTCTGAAAAAGTTGATTCTGACAATTTTTGTCCAGTGTTCTCATTGCTTTTATGGAGAAGGTAATTTTCTGAGGTCCTTACACTCCCATTTTTGCGGGTGTCACCTCTTCATGATATTAACATTTTTGTCTAGGCATTTTTAGATTTTATTTTTCCTTTGTTTCTTTCTTATTTTCCTTAGCAAGTATACTTCATAGGTTATATTGTGTATTTTCTATTGCATTCCATTATGAATTTTGTAATATCTGATGTCTCATTTTTAGGATGCTAAGAATAAACTGTGAGTTCTGGAGTTGTCAGTCTCATCTCTCAGTTGTAAAGTTCTCCACAAGCTTAATTGAAATGTTTAAGTAATCATTTGTTGCCTAGATTCATTATTTCATTGGGAGTGTGAAATGGTAATTTTTGAAACCAGTTATCCCTTCTGCATTTATTAGCTATGATCCTTCTATGAAGAAGAACTTTCCCTCATCAGTCATTTATTTATTCTGAAAAATAGTTATACAAGAAAGATAAGATAAAAGTTTGATTTTTTTTCACTTTAAAAGCATAAAATTTACTGTCTTAATCAGAACCTAATGTATAGTTTGGTAGTATGAAGTATATTCACAATGCTGTGAAAGAGATCTCTAGAACGTTTTCATCTTGTAAATATAAAATTCTATACCCATTATACAACAACTCCTCTTATTGCCTTGGGGATTCCTTCCCCCAGCTGTTGGTAGCCACCATTTTACTTTTTGTTTCTATGAATTTGGCCTCATTTAAATAGAATTATACAGTATTTGTCTTTTTTTGTGACTGGCCTATTTCACTTAGCATAACGTCCTCAAGATTCATCCATGTTGTAGTCTATGTCATAATTTCCTTGCTTTTTAATGTTGAATAATATTCCATTGTATACATAGACCACATTTTGTTTAGGTATCTGTGAATAAACATTTGTTTAAACTATGTATCTATGTATCTACTGATAAACTTTCGAGTTGTTTCTACTTCTTGGATATTGCAAATAGCACTGTTGTTAGCATGGGTGTGCAAATATCTCTCTGAGATCCTGGTTTCAACTCTTTTTGATATATACCCAGACGTGGGATTGCTGGACCACATAGTGATTCTAGTTTTTTAATTTTTTGAGAAAATACCGTGTTATTTTTCATTGTGATGCCACAATTTTTAATTTCACCAACAGTGCACAAATGTTCAGTTTTCTCCATATCCTTAAATAACACTTGTTATTTATTTTTTTGATAGTAGCCACACGAATGGGTGTGAAGTAGTATCTCATTGCAGTGTCGATTTGTGTTTTTCTAATGATTAGTGACGTTAGGCATTTTTTCTTATGCTTGCTGGCCATTTGTTTAACTTCTTTGGAGAAATGTGTATTCAGATTCTTCACCCATTAAAAAATATTGGGGTTTTTTTGTTGTTGAGTTTTAGCAGTTCTTTTTTTAAAAGGAGTTCTTTACATATTCTGGATATTAAACCCTTATCAGATGTGATTTGCAAATATTTTCTGATTCTACAGGTTGCCTTTTCACTCTATTGTGTACTAAACATAAAAGTTAAGTTTGATATGGTCCCAATTATTTAATTTGGCTTTGATTTCCTGTATTTTTGGTGTCATAGCCAAGAAATCATTGCCAGGTCCAAAGTCATGAAGCTTTCCCCCTATGTCTTCTTCTAGGAGTTTTGTGCCGATGTTTGAGTTTTTAATCCACTTTAAGTTAATTTGCATATGATGTAAAGTAAGGGTCCAACTTCATTATTTTGCATGTAGTTATCCTGTTTTACAACACCATTTGTTGGGGGAGACTTTCCTTTTTCCATTTAATGGTCTTGACACTTTTGTTGAAAATCATTTGACCATATATGCAAGAGTTTATTTTTGGTTTCTCTATCCTAGTCCATCGGTTTGTTTGTTTGTCTTTATGCAAAGCTTCATTCTTTTCCTTTATCAGTTTTTAGAATATTGGATTAGTGTCCTATCCAATTCTACTAGGCTTTAAAAAAATTCTTAAGTAAGAATTAATATTTATGTTTTTGGTGCATTTCAATTCACTGCAGTTATTGTTCCCTCTTTGGCCTGCTGTAATTATCCTTTAAGTTGGCTCCTATGATAGCTTAATTGCTGGGAAGCTTTCAAGCATAATAAGATATCCGAGGATCCTAATGTACATTTCATGCCTTGACCTAGACTCAGCTGTTTCTCTAAGGAGTTCTAGTTTGCTTTAATTTTAGAGATCACAATATAGGTGTTAACTGGTTGTTCTGATTATCTATTGATGTGTAACAAACCATCCCAAGGCTGAAGCTTAAAATAATAATAATTTGTTATTATTGCCTCTCATAATGGCTCTGGAAGTTGACCTGGATGTTGGCAGTTTCCTCTTGGATGGGTTTTCATGTGGTTTCCATTAGACAGTGGCTGCGACTGGGATAGTCTCACTCTTCTTCACTGACATGTCTAATACCTGCACTAGAAAGACTCAGGCTCCTGGAGGTTGGCATGGCTGAGTTTCCTCGGGCATTTCTCTTTCTCTACCCTCTCTACTCTTTGTATCTTGCAGCCACAGCATGCCTGGACTTCTTATACTGCTAATGAAGACTCCCAGAGAAAGTGGCCCTAAAGAAGTTAGCAGAAGCTACATGATATTTTCTAACTTAGCCTTGGTTTCCATGAAGCATTGCTTCCACTGTATTCTATTCACAGAGGTAGTCACTGCTCTCCCCTCAGCCCCCAGGTACAAAGGGAGTCTTCAGAAGTGAACACAACCCTGCCAACACCTTGATTCTAACCTAGTGAGACCCATTTCAGACTTTGACCTCTAGAACTGTAAGATTACAAATTTGTGCTGTTTTAAATCACTAAGTTGTGATAATTTGTTATTGCAGCAATAGGAAACCAATATACAAACTTTATTTCCAACAGTAACACTACAGTGTATAATTTAAGATTTCTTTGTGATTTGTTTTGTCCTTAGGCTATAACTCACTAGGAATACATGGTTAAAATACTGTTTCTAAGTCATTTGAGATAATTATCTTTTGTATAGTTATTCCACTAACTTGATACACAGAAGGCTCATTTGTTTCAGCTTATTTTTTATTTTTAGATACTGCTTTTCTTTTTTTTTTTTTTTTTTGAGTTGGAGTCTCACTCTGTCACCCAGATTGGAGTGCAGTGGTTGCACCCGGCCACTGCAGCCTTGACCTGCTGGGCTCCGGTGATCCTTTCGCCTCAGCCTTCTAAGTAGCTGGAACTACAGGCGCGCGCTACCACGCCCGGCTAATTTTTTTTTATTTATTGTAGAGATGAGGTCTCACCAAGTTGCCCAGGCGGGTCTCGAACCCACGGGCTCAGGCAATCCACTCACCTCAGCCTCCCAAAGCACGGGATTACAGGCTGAGCCACCGAACCTGGCTAGATACTACTTTTTCTTTTTGAATTAGCTTACTTATTTTTTTTTTAAATTACATGAAACATTTATGATTCCCAAATTTCATTCCATCTTCCAAGTTCTCTCTTCTTTCTTATCATTAATCATTTTGCAAATTAATTTTTGGCTTATCTTCCTTTCCTGTGTATAGTTTGCTATACACATTATCTTCTATCTTGCTTTTTTTCTTAAAATATTTTGGTTTAAAAATTATTTATTGAGATCTTCTTAGTTGCTTTTTAAAATAGAGGCATAGTACACCATTGTACTAACTTATTGGATACTTGTGTATTGTTGGGTACTGAGGTTGTTTCCAGTCTTTCACTGTTACAAATAATGCTACCATGACTAGCTTTTTAGTTTTTAATTTTAAAGATGTGAGGTACAATTCAGGGTTAGGTATACAAATATTCATTATGCAGTTACCCTTGTTGATGTGGTAAACCTCTTCCTCCCCTGGCAGTTTCCTATAACTGTCAGTCCGGCCCCCCTCACTCCGCCCTGGCAGTCTCCCACTACTGGTAGTCCCTTTCTTATAGTATTATAATTGTTCAAGGCCCACTTATGAGTGAGAACATGTGGTATTCAGTTCTTTGTTTCTGTGATAGATCGCTCAATATTTTAAACTCGAAGTCCATCCAAGTTGCTGCAAGGTTTGTAATTTTGTCCTTCTATATGGCTGCATAATATTTCATCGTGTATATGTACCACATTTTAAAAATCCAGTCCTCTTTTGACTGGCAACATGATTGGTTTCATGTTTTTGCTATTTTGAATAATGCTGCAATAAACAAACATGTGCAGCTATCTTTTCGTAGAGTGATTTGAGTTCCTCCGGGTATATTCCCAGTAGGGGGATTGCGGGGTCGTATGGAAGGTCAATTTTTAGATCTTTTAGGAATCACCAAACTGTTTTCTACAGAGATTGTACTAGTTTACACCCCCACCAACAGTGTAGGAGTATTCCCTTTTCCCTGCATCCTCTCCAACTTCTGTTGTTTTTTGTTGGTCTGGGGAAGTCTTTATTTATTCTTTATTTCTGAAAGAACAGTTTTCATATAAAGTATTTTTGGTTGACAGGTTTTTTTCTTCACTTCTCTGAATATATCCTCTCACTCTATCCTTTCTTATAAGGTTTCTGCTAAGATGTCCATTGCTAGCCTTATTGGAACTTCCTTATATGTAATATGCTTCTTTTATCTTGCTGTTTTTAAGATCCTGTCTTTGTCTTTGCTTTTTGACAGTTTGATTAAGCACATCTTGTCATAGTCTTGTTTGAATTGAATATAATGGAAGACCTTTGACCTTTCTATACCTGAATATTTATATTTTTCTCCAGATTTGGAGAGTTTTCTTTTATAACTATTTAAAATATACTTTCTGATCCTCTGTCTCTCTTCCCTATTTAAGTCATACAATCTGAATATTGCTCTTTTGATGCTGTATTATATGTCTCACAAGCTTTCCTAATTCCTTTTTATTATTTTTTCCTTTTGCTACTCTGACTGTATATTTTCAAATAATCTGTGTTCATATTCACAGATTATTTTTAATGTTTGTTCAATTCTGCTGTTGGCACTTTATGACATTTTAAATTTTGTTATTTGTATTTTCAGCTCCAGAGTGTTTGATTTTTTAAATTTAATCTCAAATTGTTTTCTTGAATTTGATGAAATATTACTCTGTATATTCTTGAAGTTCACTAAATTTCCTTAAAAATATTATTATTATTGTTGCTGTTGTTTTCAAGCAGTTTATACATCTTTATTTCATTAGGGTCAGCTATTGATACGTTATTTTGCTCCCTGGTGATATCATGGGGTTTTTTAAAATTGTTTTTGATTCTTGTGTTTCTGTTTTGGTGTTTGTGTATTTTGAAAAGTAGAAACGTATTCCAGTTTTTGCAGATGGGCATCATCTGGGAAAGTTCTTTACTAGTCAGCTCATTCAGAGATTCTGGACAGGCTGTATGGTATGGTCTGTGGGCAGACTTCCTACTGAAGTACTTTGGGCAATCTGAGCTAGTGCCTGAGTGAGAATGTGGGAAGGCATGGTGCCGGGGTCCATGGGGTTGGGCCTGGAGCCTGAATCCTCAGGATTGGTCTTGTTGATTGGATCCATGGGAGTGGGCCTAAAGTTTGGGTACATGAGGGCATACCGGAAGCCTGAGTCTACTGGACAGGCCTGAAACAAGTTCAGAGGGTGCTCCTTGGTCCTGGGTCTAGGGCAGATGGCATGAAACCTGGGTCAGTATATGATTAGTCCTCATGCCTGAGTCTGAGGGAGGTTGGCTTGGAGCCAGGGCCCTTAGGATCTGGCCTGGTGCTGGGATGGGCCTAAAGTCTGAGTCCATGGGGGCAGACCTGAGTCCTGAGCCCAAAGTGGTTAGTCTGGAGCCAGAGTCTTTGGGGGTGGTTCTAGAATCTCAGTCTGTGGAAGTTGGCCTGACACCAGGGTCTACTTGGGTGAGCCTGGACCTTGGGTCCATTAGAACATAGGACCACTGGGACTAGCCTGAAGCCTGGGACTTGCCTGGTACTGGGGAAGGCATAAAGCATGCGCCTATAGAGGCTTCTCTGGAGTCTAGTATCATTAGTGCTTGAATGGTGCCTGGAGCCATGAGGACTGGCCTGGAGTCTGGGACTTTGGGGGCTGCCCTGGGGCCTGGGTATATGAAGGTTGGTGTGAGGGTCTAGCCTGGAACCACAGCCCACAGGGGCAGTCCTAGAGCCTAAACAGGTAGGGTCTGGCCTGGAGACTAGGTGTGGAGGTGTTGGCCTAGGTCTTAGATTTGTAAGGGCTAACATGGGTCTTAAGGCTGCTGAGTCTATATGAGTGGCTCTGGGCCTTGGATCTTTAGGGGCTGGCCTAGCACTGTAATCTAATAAAATAGACCTGAACCTTTGGTTTGCTGGAGCTTGGGGCCGTGGGTGCCAACTTGGAGGATAGGGTTGCGGGAACTGGCCTGGAACTGGGCAGATATGAAGCCTTTGTCTGCAGGTGCTAGTTTAATGCCTGAGACTAGAAATGGTTACCTGGTGTTGGGGTGGGCCTGACATCTGAGACTGTGTGGGCTGACCTGGTTCTGGGCTGATCAGTAGTCTGGAGTGGGCTTGGAGCCAGGACTGCAAGGGATAGCCTGGTGCTACATATGCTTGGAACCTGCATTCACAGGAGTTGACCTGGAGGATGGGTCTGTGGATGCCACCATGATAACTGGGTTGTGGAGGTCTTGCCTGGTGCTGGGGTGGGCATTAATCCTGGGGCTACATGGGGGCCCAGTGCTAGGACTGGTCTGAAGCCTAGGGCTGCTGAAGTTGTCCTGGCAGTTGGGCAGGCCTGCATGCTCAGTTTGTGGATACTGACCTGGAGTCTGGAGTCATAGGGATATGTCTGACATTGTGTTTTTCTGAGGTAGGTTCAGTGTTGGAGTCTGAGGCAAAGTCCAATGCTGATTTCCATCTCCTTCTTCCAAGGGGAGGATACCTTTATCCATGTTGCACTGCCTGCAGTTGGGAAAGGGGTTATGTTGGCAATATAAACTTTCCTGCCCTCTTCAATATGTCTTTTTTTATTTCTGTGCTGCACACAGGTACTATAATTTCTCACCTAGTTTCCTTATCTCTTGTGAAGTTATTTTTTGCATGTGCATAGTCATTTAAGTTGATGTTCTTGTGGGAAAATAAGTGCTGGAATGTTGTATTTTGCCATCTTGCTGACATCTGCCTCCAGATCAGCGTCCCTAAACTTTAGGATCAACAAATGTAATTATTTTTGCCCTCAAAGTCAAGGAATAAATTTTAAAAGATTATTTCCATTATTTCTCTTGCACATGTTTTTTCTCATTCTTTGCTTCATTTGACTTCCTGTCTAAAGTGGAAGATATTATAATGTTATCTTCTTGCTTTATTTGTTCCCTATTTTGACATCTGATGCTGGCTGATGTAATTAGAGAAGAAAAGCTGTGTGATTAAAGTGTTGGTCTTTTGATTGGACCATTCTTAAGCAAGGAAAAGAGAGAGAGAAAAAAATACAGACACATGACATTCCTGAAGAAAATAATTATTATAAAGACTTGGGAATTTGGAAGTTTTAGTATTGTGGCTCAACTCACAAGTTTAGCCCTCTCACCTTCAAAAATGAGAGCTAGCATTTCTTAACTACTCACAAGTTAATGCTGAGTATTTATTTCGTATAATTCCTGAATAGCTTTCAAATCTGTTGGATTTTGAAAGGTATTATTAAAACTTATTATTCTCCCTTTCTTTGTCTACCAGCTGTCGGATCATAGGAAGAAAGAAAACAAGATATTTTTCTTTAGCCAGTGAAAGTATTTGCAAGATTTAAAGAGAAATTATTCCCATATATATATATGAAATTTGCATATATATTTAAAAATTTTATATCTTTTTAGGCAATGGCATGGTTGAGTTCAGTTACAGTCAAATGAAAATGTAAACATTTAAACCGAGAAGAGTTAATGAAAAAAAATTTAATAATATTTTTTAAATGGCTTTTTATGAAATAACAAAGCTTGAAATTAGAGTGGAACCCTGTGAAGTAGTTAGTTCTCATCCTTTTGTCATCATGCTTAATATGTACCTATGTTAGCATATCACTGTTAATATATCATGTCTTTTTTACCTCTCCATATTGTAAAACTCTTTTGGAAGTTTCCACTTTTTCTCACACTGATTGTGAGAAGTGAAAACTCTTGAAATGAATCAGATTTACTGATTAGTATTTTATTTTTTATCTTTTCTACCAAAAATGACAAGTTGAGGATTCCTTTAAAAAACGATTACCTTTTAAACATTCACTTACAAATGTTTATTAATTTCCAAACATTTATTGAGTGCCAGGTAACTTTTAATTTATTATTAGAGATAATATGGGGAATAAAACTTATTTCTGTCTCTCCAACATTTCTATTAAAGTTAAATGTTTTGTTCAAGCATGAGTATGATATTTGAATTCTGTTCAGGAAACCATAGCTTTCAAGAAAATTGTGTTCTTTTGGAGAAGAGGTCTATATTAAAAATCTCTTTACATGCCATATTAGATCCTCTTGGTCTTACCTAACTTCAGGGCCTGTGATCACTTGTTTCACCCTAGCTACTGCTTTGGTGACCGGATCAATGTAAGAATTGCCTAACTTCATGCAAGCACAACCCAACACTTTATCTAATGTTCACATCATTTGCCATTAAATTCCTGCTCCAGGGATTCCCCATTGTGAGGAAGACATGGATGCCACAAATCTAATCAGTGGCTATGTGTGCACAAACCATAAGTGCAAGGGATTTAGCACCCTTTGGAGTACAATTAAGTCAATGAGTTACAGAAACACTAGATAAATTCTTTCTCTGCCATACAAACTTGTGAAACAGTAGTTTATATGACTACTCAGAAGACAGAGCCAAAAAATTGAACAATCTTTTGGATTTGCTTACCCATCAATGGCTAACTATACTGTATCCTCTTATATTTATTCTTCTTATTCCCTTACTTCATTCTCCTTTTCCTTCACTCTTGTCACCATGAAATTGTATTTCATAATAACTTTAGTAATATAGAGCTCTTGCCTCAGACTTTACTTTCTGAGGACCCAGGCTAAGAAAGGATATTGAAACAAAAGCAATCAGATCAAATTTTTCTAAAAGTACTGCAATCTCACACAGACTTCTAATTTTCCTGCAAATTAGATGAGCATCTGTGGTAGTAATTAGGGCTGTTCATAAATATTCCAGATCTCATCATTCTCAGCACATGGTAGGGTTGCACTTCTCAGCCCCCTTGAAGTTAAGCATGGCCATGTGACTGACTGTAGCTAATGAAATGTGAGCAGAACAAACATGTGTCTTTTCAAGTCAGAAACTTTAATAGCCAGTACAAAATTTTCCACATTTTCTTTCCCCTGTTACACTGTTGAGACAGAGTCTCTGTCAGTGTTAGTCCCTGAATGACTCCACAAGGTAAAACCTCCTTCTGACCTGTGTTGCGCATGTAGCATGAGCAACAAATAAAACCTTTTCGTGTTAAACCACAGAACTTTGAGATTGATTGTTACCTCACTATTCATGCTGACTGATATTTTTTCCTCCTTTCTTAAAGTGGAGGAGATCATACATCAGATATAGACATTTGTTACCTTATTTTCTGCTATTGTGATTCATGGTGACTTATTTTCAACAGTTTGGGAAATCACTAATGTAAGCCATTCCAACAATTTTCATGTATATCTCAAATAAAGAACACTGGAATATTGCTGGCATGAATGAATATTTTCTCAATCACTCTGAAATAGGTTTCTAAACTCCTCTGTATTCCTTGACAAATTATTGATATTAAAGCCTCCATTAAAAGTAAAACTCAAAATTAGATTGTTTTGGGGCATGTCTTGATTTCCAATAGCAAGAAAAAACTTACATGATAAAAGCACATGTAATAAAAAACAATCTCTTCAAGAGATGAAACTGTCAGATAGATCTCATGAGTGCATTCAGATGAGTGAAAGTCATTTATGCTGACAAAGAAATGAATAAAAAACTGCCTTCAGTGGGAGAATAGGTCCCAGTTAAAATCTTATAAAAGGCTCAAAGAATCTGAAATAAGATTTAATATCTTCATTTAGCAAAACACTTGTCTTACCCTATATTCATTGGTGCTGGTACTTGTTTTTGACCTACGTATAATTAATCACGTTAAGACTTATTGTCTTCTGGCTTCCTCTGTCCTCTTCTGTCACCTCCTTTTAGCCACAAGACAGTTCAAGAGCATCCTAATGCTTTCTTAAAGATAAAGTAATAACAAACACTTACAAAATACTATGTTCCAGGTACTATCCTAACTACATTTTAATGCTCACAGTGTGAGTTAGGTTTTAGTATTTTCTCCATTTCCATTTTATAGTCATGGAGAAACTGAGGCTTAGAAATTTTGAGTCTCTTGTCAAACGTCACATAGTTATTGTCTTTGTCTGTTTAGTGTTGCTATAAAGAAATGCTTGAGGCTGAGCAATTTATAAAGAAAAGAGGTTTATTTGGCTCATGGTTACACAAATTGTACAAGTAGCATAGCCCTGGCATCTACTTGGCTTCTGATGAGGGTCTCAGGCTGCTTACAGCGGAAGATGAAGGGGACCCAACTGTGCAGAGATCACATGCTAAAAGAGGAAGCAAGAAGAAGAGGGTAAGCAGATGCCAGCCTCTTTTTAACAACCAGTTATGAAAACTAGTGGAATGAAAACTCATTATTTTGAGGATGGCACCAAGCCATTCATGAGGGATCTACTCCATGATCCAAACACCTTCCATTAGGCTCCACCTCCAACATTGGGAATCAAATTTTAACATGAAGTGGAGAGGGAGGTTGGGGGCAAACTACAGTTATTAAGTGAAATAACCATATTTGAAACTCAGACAATATGCTCTAACCATACCTATAGTCCCCCAAAGATTCCAATGGAAAAACCAGAGGGAGCACAGTATGGGATCAGAAAGTGAGAAATCCGTTTATTCCTGGGAATGCAAGCTAAATGTCTTAATGGCCAGACATATAACATGCCTGTGTGAAACCTGGTGCAAGTACTATGGAGCATTTGGGCCTGTGGTGAACTAAAGACTACATGTCCTGCCTAAGTTTGGTCAAAAGAAATGTGACCTTCAGACTCAGCTTTGTCTTCCAAGAGGTGTCTTTTCACTTACTAAATGCCCACATTATTGTCTTTAAGAGTGCTCAGACCCTTAAAAGAGAGAGGAGAACCAAAGGCCACAATTCTTGCCATGCTCTGATTCTGTTCCTTTAGGGCAGTCTGGGTAGCCTGATGATTGAAACTAGAGCTAGAATCTGTCAGAAGTAGTCTCCCACAGAATGAATTTTAGCTTCATCTATGAATGTGTGTGTGCATGTGCACACATGCGCTATTCTGTGGATCAGAATCAAGTTTCTTTCTTGCTTCTAATTAAAGTTAACAATTAGTCACAGTGGTTGTATTTTTTTTACATTTAAAGTTGAATGGAACTTTAATTAATGATTCTTAGTCCCTCACAGGTGGCTGATAGAGCATTGATTGGCATGCCTTGTCTTTCCCTTCTATCCTTCTTTAAATTTTTCTTCAATTTATTTGGGGAAAGAGACCATGCATAATTCATTCTTAAGTGCACTAATTTGATCAACCTTTTCAGATAACCTTGGGTCAATCGAAATTTGACTTGTGGGGCAACTTCCTAAAGAAAGTCACACAGAGGTACTTGCATTGAAATTTTCTTCACTCTCATATCAATGGGCCATAACCCTATTGGAAAAAGTCGATCCCTAGAGATGATAAGGATACCTGTGCCCATTTATTCCAAAATATAGTGCCAATTGCTGTAGATTAGGAAGTGGAGGGGCTTATTTCTCATAAGTCAAAATATATCATCACTTAGCAATAGGTTTTGGTTGCTACTGATTTGGCTTGAATTTGAACAAATGACTCAGAGTTGAGTGACTCTGCCTTTTATCATTTATTCTTCTTTCTTTTGCCTTTTTCAGAAAAACAACCCAGCACACAGCACACTTCTATTCAGTTTTATGTCATATTTATTCACTGTCATACTTCAAATATAATAATATCCTAAGCAAGAGTTGCTGTACATTTTTATACTGCATATGGAGTAAGAGGATTTTTTTATTGCTGAGGTCATTTGATAATTTAACATAGCCTGGAAAACTCAACTAAGATTGGTTTTAATTGTGACACCCTATGTTCCACAACAAAAGCTAATCTTATAATAAATAGACTTAAAAGCATTAAAAATACTTTATATGAATGCTTTGGCTTTGAAGCACCTCAAGGCATGATTGTAATTCTTATAGAATAACAACAATTTCTGCCAAAATAGTGCATCAGTTTCTGACATGCCCTTCCCTTACGGGGGGGTGGTGTGTTATGGACTGTCAACTAAAATTATCAAGAACAATGTATTCATTGACAGTTGGATAATGTGATGTATTCTAGAGCGACTTTTTTTTTTATCATCTGAACCCTAATTTAGAGATCTTAGGGAGCCAACAGTATAAATCTATCTCACCACTGGAAGCAAAAAACAAAAAAAATCTATTTGCATATTAGTTTTTACTATAATCAATTGTCACCTTAGTGATTTTCAACTGATTATTTTATTTTTGTTAAAAGATAAAAGTTCAATGCACCTATTCAAAGAGTTTTTTCTGTGTTATTTCCAGGGCAATTAAGAAGTGTTAGCAAGGAAAGGAAATCACAAAAATGACTTTCATAGAGAAGGAAGCTGAGAGGAAGGTCTCAGACACTTTCCAACATCACTTAGTAATTCAGTGGTACAACGAAAGCTAATCAAAGTTCTCGATTCCTAACATTATTTCTTGTCTATTACTCTCTTTGTTACAACTACTGTATTTCATCAATATTTTGAGTTATTTGACAATAAAAGATTTTCTTAGTGATTAAATTTAGTTTTATAATGGCCATAACTTCCCTTTTAAAGGACTAAAGCAACCATTAGAACAAAAATCAACTGCTCAAGAAGACTTTTAAATATATTTTCAAAAAGAACTGTTCCAGTTGTGACTTTAAGAACAAACATTTACTCACGAATATGAGAGATATTAAAACAACAAGAATATTAAGAGAATATAAATTGAAATATGAATGTATTTTAAAAGTAGACATACGAAAAAAGATTAAAGTAATTAAATTATGTAATCAGCAGTTCAAAAGTTATTAATATGCGTTAAGAAGTTTGCAAGAACAAAATGGTGCATTTAAAAAAGGATGATCATCCAATGTTCTTTGGTTTCCTTGATGCTGAAGGAAAAGGAAATTCAGAATTAACAGAGGGAAATGTGAGGTTATATCAATAAGAATTAATTGACTTCTCATAGTGTGGCATGCAGAGTCCTAAGGTGGCTCCCAAAATTTCTGCTTTCTGTTGTGTGTGACCTGTATAAACTATAATCTCTTCCCCTCGAATGTGAATGAAACTTATGAATTTGATGAGATATTATTATCTTTATTATGTTATAGTGTATGGAAAAATGGATTTCGCAAATGTAATTAAGTTCACAAATTAATTGATCTTATGGCAGGGAAATGATTCAAATAGATCTGACTTAATCACATGAGCCTTTTACCTCTGGGTCTAGAGACCAGCGTGAGAAAGTCAGAGATTTGAAGCATGAGAAAAATTTGGTGCACTGTTGATGGCTTGAAGATGGAGGGGACTATGTGGTAAGATATGTGAATGACCTCTAATAATAGCTCAGAGTGGCCTTGGTTGATAGCCGGTAAGGACATAAAGCTCTCAAACTTACACCCACAAAAGTTCGAATTCTTCCAATAAGAAGAATAAGCTTCATAGAGGAGTTTTCCTCACAGCCTTCAGATAAGAACTCAGCCTGTCCAACAACTTGATTTCAGTCTTTGGGTGCCCTGAGCAAAGTACCTGGCCACATGCTGCTGGACTTCTGATCTATAGAAACTGTAAGACAACAAATTTGTGTTGTTTTAAATTACTAAATTTGTGAGTTTTTATGCAGAAGTAAAAAAGTAATACACAGGGTATGTATGTATTAGAAACTATTTAGAATATATGTAAAAAGCATACCATCTAATCTAACAGTAGAATAAAAAGGTAAATATCTATCAAATTAGTTGAAATAAAAAGATTGCAACTCTTTTACTATGAGAAATCATAGCATTTCCCCTGGTGACATTTATGAGGACAATGGATAGACATCCATTTGTTTATATCAGTTTGAGTAAAGCTTGTCTGATAGACAGGGCCAGAATGAGGACTGTTTAACCATATCACTATTAAAAAATTAGTGCATGGAATTTATATTGACCACAAATACTTTTTTTAGATATTTGGGATTAGTTTTTTCTCTTGAGTAAAATTATTCTGTGCTAGTTGTTTCCCATTTGCCTCCAGATCCACTCTATATGCTTCTCTGTCATGTTCTGTGACTTGGTAGACTGACTCCACATAACTATTCCCTTGGATCCCTTGCTCTCTAGTTTCTATGGGCTTCAGTCAATAGGAACCAATAACAAGATATTGGAAAATGGAGGTAGAGTAAAGCCGAGGCAGAGAGGGAGAAAGGAAGAAATGCATCTACTTCACTCTACTCTTATCTTTCAATTTCTTGTTGTTGACAAAATTTTCCCCTGACCCAGAGGTGTTAATAGCTTCCTAGTATTATTATTGTTGGGGTATCCTGGTATCCATTATTTGTTCCCTTAACTCTACCCACATCTTTATAAGTAGTATCCTCAGTATTATAGACTCTAATTCCACCCAGGTTGCTGTGAAGTTCATGATTATTGTTCTTCTTTATGGCTGCATAGTATTCCATTGTGTATATGTACCACATTTTTTTATCCAGTCCTCCTTTTATGGGTAGCACAGTTGGTTCCATGTTCTTGCTATTGTGAACAATACTGCGATAAACATACGTGAGCAAGTATCTTTAATACTGAGTGATCTCTCACAGAAATAAAGAGCTTAGTATCACATGTTCTTACTCATAAGTGGACCTTGAATAACTACTGTATTACTATAAGAAAAGGATTGAAAGGCGGTGGGAAACTGCAAGGAGGGGGGTGAGGGGTAGGGAGGTGGAATTGGCACTAGTTGATATCTGCCTGGGGAAGAGGGGGCACATTTCATTGATAAGGGTAGTTGCATGGTGAATATTTGTATACCTAGCCCTGAATTGTACTCCACAATTTTAAATAAAAATAAATAAATAAAAAGAAAAAGAAAAAATAAAAGAAAAAAATATAAGTAGCATCCCTGTTAAAGTATGTTTATTTAAACCACCTGAATAAATTTTGTTTTCTACCAGGATCCTGAATGGAACACCATCCAGGTCAGCTACTGGCTAACTGATTTTGTCTTTTCAAAAATTGCACTTGGCTGTTCTTTGAAGACTAGAAACTAAGACACATCAAGATACTGAATTTTGGTTTTCAGTGTTGTGTTCTCAGATGGTAGCAGCAAAGGTGGATGGAGATTTATGTTTCTAGACTTGAGTTGTCACGGCTACTCTTCAAAAAGACTGCTTAATTATTTTTTGGACACGATAAAATGGAAATGCTTATTCCTCACTCTAATGGTTTCTTCTTTGTCGAGAAAGTTTTACTAGCTATATCATTCCTGATTTCTCTTTTACTTTCATTCATTCCTCTGCTGGATACATTTTTTGGTAAATTTGGAAATAATAAGCTGAGCAAGGTCCACTCAGCTTCTGCTTTCCTCTAGGTAGTTGGCCTTTCTGCCAAGTGGATACACTCCTCTCTGCTTTCATGTGGGCACTTCGTCCATTTCACTGCTTGATAGAACTCGGGGAGTGGGATGTAAACTAAATCTGAGGTTTAATATTAGGAAACTGTTTAACTTTTAAAGTAAGCTACATTCTCCAAAATATCTTTTACAAGAAGTTAAGGTGCTGAAGAGACATGCTACTTATCTGAGCCATCCATGACCCCAATACTTCCTTTGCCTGATCTCTGCCCCAGATAAAGCTTCCTAGTTTAAAAGATCTTTTATATTTTGATTCCCTACCTGTAAGTTCCCTTCAAAATGATTAGATATGCCCATTTGAGGAACTATAAATGCAGATAACTGCAAGGGAAAACTTCTTTCATGCTTTTAAGGCAATGATGCTTTTCTATACGATAGGTTCTATTTTAAATAACAAAAACATGATATTTAGTTAATAAATCTGAAGCAATGACCCATTAAATCAAGAATTAAAGATATCCGAAGATAATTAGGTAAAATTCATTATGAATTACAACAAGCACATTTCAACAAGTCGCAACTGGGTTTTCAAATGACAATAAGCAGCAGTTTCACAACAGGAAGTTAGAGGCCTGGCAGGCGGTAAAAAAAATGAGAAAGAAGTACTGAGGGAGGGGATTCTTCATCAGCACAATTTTCACATCTATTGGCCAGGTAATTGCTTTAATTTATTTAGAGTATAATTTTTAGGAAATCTCTAGGCCAGGTAAGCTATCTCTATTTTTATTTTTTAAATGCTGGAAACAATTTTATTGCTTACTTCCAACAATCCCATCTTTTAAAATAATCAAATTTTACGGAATCATCACTTCCTTCTTGGAGGCTGGTGACATTTTCCTGCCCTTCTTTAGACATTCTGATTTTTGACACTCTGAACACTTTTGACCTAGTTAGTTATAACTTTCTCTGGTGTCTAATTTTCTGTAATGCTCCCTTTAAACTTTTGACCCTGTTTGGGGATGGTAATTTTCATATTAAGTACAGAATTTGATAATCACAGTGCAGCATTCAGATATTTTTGTTGCTACTCATCCCATCAGTCTATTGCTTGGGACTTTTTTTTACTCTAATGTGGATCATCATCAGAAGTCTGTACCATATTGTATCTTGTTTTGAACTGCAGAACTGAAAATGTATCATTATGTACTGAAATTCTTGGACTCTTCTCCTAAACCTCTTCCATTTAATCTCACAACTGCATTTATTATACAGTAATGTAATTATATACATCATTCTTATGGGGATTTGAAATGTTCACTTCAAGTGTCTGGAAGCAGTAGACATTTTTACCAAGGTTTTAAAAATAGCTAAAGCTGGCAGAGCTTCAGATGGTGACCAGACAGGTTGAACTGTGAGAGTCTCTGCAAAAGCAAGTGCCCATAAAGACCCGCTGTGTGAATAGGTGTGCACTGGTGGGAGAATGAAAGTCTGTCTGAGGGGAAACTTGGGTTCATACACCCGGGCCCCCCCTCTGAGGTTGACTACAGGCCCCCACCACCCTGAGATTGGAGCACTGGCACATGCAAGATCATCTACTGCTCAGGGGACTCTCCTGAGAAAAGACTGCTGAATCCAGCTGATTCTTTTAACTGACTTCTGGCCCACACTATCACCTATTATCAGCTGGAGCCCCGGATCTGATCAGTGGAGAGAGAGGATGGGGAAAGCCAGAGAGGAGTCCATGCTGGGTGAATAAATAAATAAAAACAAGGAACACACAGCCATGTTCTCTGTCCCATGACCAGGCAGAGACATGCATTGCCCCGCCCAGCTCCACCCAGCCTCCAACTCGGGGCCTAAGGTAATCTCATCAAACCAGAGAGACAAAAGCCCCTCCCTCATGCTGGATCAGACAGAGGTCAGATATGAGAGGCAGACCTGACAGGCAGCAAGACGAGGGCGTCCAGATATGGTCCACCCTCCTTCCAAAGTAGGTCTGGGTATCTGACCTAAGCTGTGAGAAACCCTATCTGCCTATGATGAGAGCAGAGGGGTGGGGCTAGAGATCAGAGCTGAAAGGACATTGGACTTACAGGAATTACCTCAGAGCCAATCTGGTTCCTTGTTTTTATTTATTTTTATTTTTTGACTGTTTTTTTTTTCTCATTTTTGTTTGTTTTTTGTTTTAGTTTTTTTTCACTCTCTTTCTGGTTTTGATAACATTTTAATACTTGCTTTGTTTGTTATTTTATTGATTTATTTTTTCTTTCTTCTATTTTTTAGATTTCCTGTTTACACATGGGAAGAGTATATCAATAGGCAGATTTATGTTGGACTGTGTGTTTGTATGATTGCCTGTACATTTTAGGGGCTTTGTTTTTGTTTTTTTACTCTTTTCTATCTTTGGGTCTCTTTTCATTTGTTAGTTGGTATATCTGTCTGTTTTCCCTCTTACTCCTCTCTCTCCATCTTCCTCTTCCCCCACTTCTTTCCTTCTTGCATTATTTTCCTTTTACTTAACTCATTTTGCTTCCAGGGAGCAAATATATAGCCCCACTGCATGGACTGATTGTAAGGCAGTAGGAAGTGGGTTCCAGGGTGCCCATATACTTTCATTGGATACTGGGATCTGCAGATAGATTCTGAATCACAGATCCCTCCTCAATTAAATCTCAAAACTGCAAAAAGTGCAGCCCTAACCTACAGTCCAGCTTCAAAAGTGAACAAAACCAGAGAATCCACATAAGGAAAAATAGGAGATTGAGCAAGCAGAAGTAAAAGCAACTCCACCATCTCTGAACAAGAGAATTAAAGAAGAAGGAAAAAAGTGGGGAGGGGAAGAAAATCTACACAAATCAAGAAAAACCAAAAGAAGAATATGGGTCTCACACAGACCCCTGGGAGGTCAGACACTGAGAAAACAGACTTCAGAATGCAAACAATGAAGAGCCCCCAGAATAACTGGTCTAAAATCACAAACCCAGATTTCAAGACATTGATAGAGAGAATACATAGAATTGAGAAGAGGAAAAGAGGAAGGAGTTGATAACTGAGATAACAGCAGTAAAGAATACTGTGAATGAAATTAATAACAAACTGATAAGCATGGAAAGCAGAATTAGCCAAGCAGAAGAAAGAATCTCACAGCTTGAGGACTAAAATATAGAACTAACCCAAACTGTCAAACACATAGAAAATAAGTTTAAAAAGACAACAAAACCATCAAGAGATGAGCGATTATTTCAAGAGGCTGAACCTAAGAGTAATTGAACTTCCTAAAGCAGAAAGAGAGACAGAGACCACCCTGGAACAAACATTCCATGAGCTAATTCAAGAAACTTCCCTCACCTCATCAGGAATGCGACCATACAAACACAAGAGATTCAAACAACCCCTGCAAGAAAACAAATGAGATGACCAACTCCTAGACTAATAGTAATTTGCCTCAACAAAGTAGGTATGAAAGAAAAAGTTCTAAAGGCAGCAAGAGAAAAAGGTCAGACTACCTACTAGGAAAGACCAATTAGAATAGCAGCAGATTAATCTACAGAAACACTTCAGACTGGGAGAGCTTGGAGCCCAGTCTTCAAAGTTCCCCAAAATAAGCAATTTCTACCAAGAATAACCTACTTAGCTAAGTTAAGCTTCATCAGTGAGGGAGAATTAAAATCTTTTCTAGACATTCAATCCCTAAGAACTTATGCTGCCTCTAAACCAGCTCTACAAGAAACACTTAAGAAAGTATTAAACACAGAAGAAAGGGAAAAAAGAACGACAATATTCTTCACAAAGTTTCAGGAAAAAGATTGAAAACACACATGAATCATCCCAAAAATCAAAATAAAGACAACAGACAAATAGGAACAACAACAACTCTAAAAGAACCCTATGACAGGGAAAAACTCTCACTTTTCAATAACTAACCTGAATGTGAATGGACTAAATACATGACTGAAAAGACATAGAATGGCAAAACTGATAAAATATCATGAGGCAACAATATATTGTCTCCAAGAGACTCATCTCACCAGAAAGGACACTCACAGACTCAAAGAGGATGGGAAGTAAAATATGTAAAATATCAGGCAGATGGAACACAAAAGAAAGCAGGAGTTGTGATTTTAATTTCAGACAAAATAACTTTTAACCAATCAAATTTTTTTTTAATGCAGGAGACCACTATAAAGATAAAACGTTCAATCCATCAACAAGAAATATTCATCCTAAACATATATGCACCCAACATAGGAGCACCAACTTTCATAAAGCAGCTTCTAGGCAAAATTTAAAAAGGTATTGACTCTAACACTGTCATAGTTAGGGACTTTAATACCCCACTCACAACCTTAGACAGATCATCAAGACAAAAAATCATCAAGGAGATTTGGAACCTCAATGTGATTCTTGACCAAATGGACTTAATTGATACCTACAGAACACTCTACCTAATGACCACAAAATATACATTCTACTCATCACAACATGGAACGTACAACAAGATCAACAACATCCTTGACCATAAATCAAGCATAAACCAATTTCTTAAGATTGAAATTTGGCCATGCACCTTTTCAGACCACAGTGGAATAAAAATAAATATCAACACTAACAAAGTTCCCCCAAAACCCAAAAAGACATGGACACTAAACAGCATGATGATAAGCAACTCTTGGGGCAACATGGAAATAAAAACAGAGATTATAAGGTACCTGGAAACAAATGAAAATGAAGAATCATCTTACCAAAACCTCTGGGATGCCATGAAAGCAGTAGTAAGTGGGAAATTCATATCTCTACAAACACACATGAAGACAATGGAAAGATCACAAGTTAAGAGCCTAATAAGTCACCTAAGGAAGCTGGAAAAGCAAGACCACCAAAACCCTAACTTCAGCAGAAGAATCCAGATGAACAAAATAAAAGCCCAAATCTGGGACATAGAAGACAAAAAGATAATTTAAAAAATCAACAAAACAAAAAGCTAGTTTTTAAAGGATAAACTAGATTAATGGTCACCTAGCTAGACTGACCAAGAAAAAGAGAAAAAACGTCCAAATAAACACAATCAAAAACATAAACTATGAAGTCACATCTGACCCTGAAGAAATACAAAAGTTTATCAGAGAAAACTATGTACACTTATATTGAAATAAACTTGAAAACCTAAAGGAAATGGAGGATTTTCTGACATCACACAACCTCTCCAGGTTGAAACAAGAAGAAATCGAGGTCCAGTTAAGATGGCGACAGCATAGGTGGAACTGTGAGATTCTCTGAATGTGAGTTCCCCCAAAAGACTCTTGCTTTCCTTCCCCTACCCCCTTCCCCACAGCTAGATGCATTGGTCTG